>APFE030112522.1:104788-125772 GCA_000404065.3 Pinus taeda
GAATCTGTATATCCTTGCAATTGCTTCCTTCACTAGAACCATCACTAGAACTGCTTGACACTAAAACAAACCTCGTTGTAGTAATATGGTTGCTCCCTCTGATACTTAGCTTCTTCAGATTAGTTATCATGGGAGTGGCCATGGATTCATTGTCTTTCATCCCAAATCTTTGAAGGATCATGATAATATGCTTACCTGGCTTCTGCCACACTTCTAGTTCTAAGAAGTAATGTATTCAACCAAGATTCTTTATCTTGAACTCAAATGTCAACTCCCTCTGACATTGAAGCAGAGCTTGGCAACTCTCTGTATCACTGAAGCAAATCCTCTTGCAACTACTGCTCCCTCTGTCACGTAAGTCTTTCTATTCCCATAAGAAACAAGTCGTAATAACAAGATCAACCAAGGTCCAATAATCTAAGAGGTGGTAAGTCCAATGTGTCAGCTTGTGATCCTACAAAGCTTTCTTTAGTCTGCAATCATGAGACTTCTTCTCATGTACCTCAAAGCCTTGAGGTATCTTTATGTACACTTTTCCTTCAATTATTGAGAAAAGCGATCTCTGGATCTACTTGGTGCAATTTTCAAAGTAATAGAAATTTTAACAGAAGTGTACCTGACAACTGAAGCAAATGTCTTGTCATAGTCTTCTCCCTCTTTCTGGGAGAATCCTTGAATCTTGCTTTGTACTTCTTTATGTTTCTAGCTTGATCTACTGCACACTTGTAGATCCACTTGGAATTCATCATTGACTTTCCTCAAATCTCGACATAGTCTTCATTATGGCATCCTTCAAACTTGCTGGCTTGCCTACTCCCTCTGAGCTAGGAGCCCTTCGGGTCATCAGACATGGTTCTAGATGTCAATACAACTTCTCACTTTTGAACACAAATCACTGTGGGAGAATCCTCTTTTCGCAAGCTTTGCTTCATTCTTCCCAATGCTTTCATATGTTGCCAAAGCCTTAGCAGCCTCTACGATGCACCTGCAACCCTCACTATGATGTCATGGAAGAAATGATTATAACCTAGCAAAAAGAAAACAAACACAAGAGGCTAACAAATAACAATCAAGGAAGAGAGATATGAAGTACTTATCTTTTGAGGATTGTAGGGAATTGTCAACTCCCTTTTGATCCTTGTCTTCTTGCAAGAATGAAATCCATCTGCAATTTCATCATCCTTATCCTCATCGTCAGCTTATTGCTTTCCTTTTCTTTCTTGCTTGAGCTAGGATTTCCTCTTTCAACGAAAGCATTGATCTAGGTCTAACTCTAGGGTTTTATCCTAGGGCTTTCTTATCAAGAATTTTGGATTTCTAGGGTTCACAAATTAGTTCTAAGAAGGGCTCATAGCATAAGTGTTATGACTTCTCCTTTTATGTGAGAGACCCCTTCAACTCCCTCTTGCTCCTGGCCTACTTAAAAATCAAGGATCTATTTGCAATTCTAGTAAAACATGTCCTTATCATTAGCTGCTAAAGCTTTTGTAGTATCATTCTTGGAGTTATTCTTATGAGGATGCTTATCATCATCATTTCCCTTCCTCTTCTTATCGTTCTTCCCTTCAATGCATTTATTTTTATAATGACCAAACTTGTGGTAATGAAAACATTGAATATCCTTCTTTTGAGGAGTTGGGCTTCTACCTACGTTCTTTGAAAAATTCCAAAATTTATTCTTCCTTTGCCATTTTTAGAGTGGGTTCTAAATGCTTGAGAGTCATCATCTTGAGGCCTTGGAATCTTCTCCTTTGATACAAGTCTAGATTCTTCTTGAGTACGTGAGGTCCATAGTTCTTCAAAACTTGGAGTTTCCTTTCTGCCACACATTCTAGATGCAAATGAATCCCATGAGTCTGGTAAACCATTAAGTATTGTAGTCACACGTTCTTTATCAAAAATGATTTCATAAATTGATTGAAGTTGATCTCTTAGTTGAGAGATCCTCATGAATTAGAGGCCATAGTATCATTTCTTGTCTTTCTAACATCATGAAGCTCCTTCTTCAAACTCATTGCTTGACCAATGTTGTTGATGGTATTGTTGCCACACAATCTAGTAGGGGTCCTTGGAGGGGTACTAAGGGAAAACTACTAGACCAAATGATGACAATGGCACAAAGACCCATTGTCACCTCTGTCAATGTCCCCTACTCTTTATGGACTTTCACCGATGGGAGGAGTCCCCATAAGAAGGGAATCACTAGAATAGTGGATCAAGGGCTAGGTATGGTGTGATTTCCAAAGCCCATTCGAAGGAGAGGCTCAGATTAAAGGCTTGGTTGCTTCAAAAACAAGATAAAGGCTCTCCAAGAAAGGCCTATGAGGAGGCTTAGACCTAGGAGGAAGGGATATTCAATGCAAGGGATATACCTAGATCAAAGCTTACTAAGGGTATAAAAGGACCTCTCTTAGGGTTTTGTGAGGTAGTCATCTTACAAGGATTTGGGACCACAAGAGAGACTTAGGGGATTGAAGCGAGGCCTAGGGTTTGCAAAATCGAAGGAGGAATAAGCTACCTAGGCCAAGCAAGGATAAGATAGGTGAAAGAGTCATCATCTTCCAACGAGTTTTCAAGAGTGATTGAGCTATGTAAAGTTGCTACCCAAAGAAGTCTAGGGGAAGAATTGATGTTGGATCTAGGGCTCGAGGTTTCTACAAATCTAGCCACAGGATTTGCTTCAAATTTTGAGGAGACCTAGAGGAAACGCCAACGCAGTACTATGCCAACTCGCTCTTTGAGAAAACCACCCTAATGCATTTTGCACTAGGCCCTAGGAGACCTTCTAGGGTTAGGGAAAAAAATGGAAAAGGTGAAAGGAATAGGTTTAGGGGTGATCAACTAGGACTGGGATCCAAGGCTTTGACAATTGGGAGAAAAGGAGTCAAGATTGTCTTTGATGAAGAAATTTTGCTCTATCAAGGAGTCCGATGCAACTTTTCGCTAACCCTAATGAGGCAGCTACCCAATAGTAAGGAATTTATACTTCGTTTTACCAGGAGATGATGGAGTTTCAAGGTTTGTGAGACAACACAAGCCTCTAAGAACATTCATTCACTTTATCTTGACATGTAATGCATGTAATACTTCCAAATCCCATTGTTTTCATGAATTCACATTTCAATTAGGTTACATTTAAGATTGTGACGAGACATTCCATACATTAATCATGTAGCAAAATAAAGAAATCCCATCAAAATAACACTTAGAAGAGAAAACAAATATATCCATCCATCATATTTGCAATTAGAAGCCTCCAAGACAAGAATAGTGAAAATCGAAACATCAAAATGCATCAACGACTTCCAATTTTGTCCATCAATTGCAGGTTCGAATTCTTTTACAAGAGAAAATCCCAATCCAAATGATGATGAGTTACAAATGAGGCTCATCTTCTATTTATATGAGCCTTTAAGGATTCGATTTAGTCTAATTAGCCTAATAAGCCCCTAAAAACAACTTTAATGTGCAAAATAACAATCCAATTAGGGAAGGCCTAGATAAGTCCTCCATGTGGTAAGATGAAAAGGAAGACTCTCATAATGATGACCAAGGGGTTGTCCCCCTTGGTTTCCAAGCAAAACATTTGTGGTGCTCCCAAGTGGCTATGGGGCACAATGAATGGTCTCATAAGTCTCTAACTAGATGAGGCATGCAATGCTTTTTCCATAAGGGCTAGAATGATGATACAAGCCCTCCCATGTCTCTCCGGATGAGACAAAACCCCATCTAGGCCCTGGATCAGCTGCCAAGTGTGCGGCTGTTTGGGCAACGTGGTCTAAGTGCATCATCATCTCTGTATGGCTGGGGACTGAGCAAGCAATATGTGATGCTGAAGAAGCCCATGGTGTGGCAATGAATGCTTTGTTGTGGTGGAGGCCCATGGCTCTCAACGCTTGTTGAAATATGTAACTAGGTTCGGTCTTCATAATGACATGTGTAATCATGATTTTATGTAATTAATGCAAAGAAGAAAAAAATAAAATTATTTTTGTTATGCTTGAGACATGGGTTTCATGCTCAAGGAATTTTATTTTTATAGATCAAGCTCCGATTATGAGCTCTTAGGATTGGTGATTGAGTCTTTGTCATGTATTGAAGACCCATTTGGGCATGTTATATATTGTAACAGAGAAATTATTTGAGTCATTGTAAGGGTCAAAAGATCCTCCAAGACCAAGTCCATTTGCTACTAACAAGTTGGCCTTCAAATGAAGCAATTAGCCTACACCAAGATCAAGTCGGCCTAGAGTCAATGATAAGTTGGCCTCAAATCATGGACAAGAAGCCTATATAAGGAGGCACTTAGCCTCTCTCAAGGACACACTTTTCTCACTTGATACTCGATAACAAGAAAGGAAAAAGGAGCGAAGAAGAGGAAGACGAAGGAAGAGAATAAAAGGACGAATTTCTGAATTTGTTGTGGGTTAGTTTCTCTCCACACATGCGAGGAAGCTAGGGCACATTATACTATTGCAAATCAGAGATATAGTCACCTCAAGAAGATTGAATTAAGGCAAGGAGTTGATTGATCTTGTAAGCTGAAATCACCAAGAAACTAGTCCAAGTCTAGCGAAGGAGGAGAAGGGTTAAAAGAGAGCCCTTATCTTGTCACATGTGCAAAAAAGGCAATCAATTGCAGGGAGCCGAGAATTGTAGAAAGGAAGGCTGAAAATTTTAGACATGAGTTGCAAAAATCGAGTGTGAGGAAAGAAGGAGAAGTTGCAGTGTTTTCTAAGAAGAAATTGAATTTGACTTGAAGCAAGGGTTAACTTAGTCTTGGAGGGGTTGTTGGTCGAGGGTCTAGGTCTTGGAATTCATCAATTAAAAATTCTATGAGAAGAAGAATTCAACGGGTTTTCCTCTCAAGCTTGGAGAGGTTTTGGCCCTGGCTAATAACCTACATCTTGCGTCTTTTGTCTCATTGTTCTTCATGATTTGGTAGTTGTTTGATGAAGAACACATAATAATAATCAAGTCAAGAAGAACCTAATTAAGAAAAGTAAAAAAGTATTCACAAGCAATTATCATTGCTAGAGAAATCTCCTCATCTCTCTATCCTAGATTTTGTTGAAGAATCTAGGGCATGCATAATTAGGTTGATTCTTCGTTACATGATAACAATTTGTGAAGTATTTAAACAAATTTTCTTAGCTTGATATTTCATTCAGTATTAGTGTATGTGTTTACTTCATCAAACTGCTACCAAAAGAACAAAAGAGACAAGAACACAAATATTTGGCTTTCTGTCAGGGCCAAAACCTCTCCCACTTAGAGAGGAAAACCCATGTGTAAATTCTTCTTATAGAGATTCCATTGACGAATACCAAGACCATGAACCTTGACATACTCTGCCACTCCAAGACCAAGACATCAATTCATCACTTCTCTGAACATCATCTTTACTGCAACCTTGAAGCCAATACTGCTACATTACTGAGATCCTCAATATTGCTTGATGAGATCTTTCGTTCTAAGATCATCATGTCATTGACATCACACAACTACTGCATTTTTACTTTATGTTCCAGGACCCTTATTGATCTCCATCCTTGGAACAATGAGATCACTTAGATGATCTCATGTTTTGTCCATGCTTAAGGTAAGGTTATGTATATACAGAGCTCTTATCGAAACCTTCATCACAACTACTGATCATATGCTAGATCTATGTTTATAGCTAGATACCATCATGCCGAGATTGTCAAAATACATATTCCTTAAGACTGTGACAATATCCTATATTCTCACCCTTATGTTGATGCTGAGACAGAAATGAATACGAGATTATTATGCTCAGGACTGCAACTTCAATTTATGAGATTGTAATCAAGAACAACGTTCGTCACTGCAGATGGTAGACGAGATAACATGATCACAGATTTATATGCCAGGATTGCAATGCGAGATACATCATCATTGTGCCTTCGTCTGAGATCCATCATCACTGTGCCTTCATCCTCATCACTGTGCTTTCGTTCGAGATCATTAGCCTTCATGTTAGACCGAGACTGCAGAGAGGGTTTCACTGTCTTATCCGAATCCTTGCCTGTGGCTATATTATGTCCAAGGTTGCACCTGCCTGCACCCATATGAAATCTTCAACCTGCAACCCATCCGAAACCCAAGCCATGCCTTCCTGCGCTCTATACCCATTGACATTTCAGAAGATAATTCTCTCTTTGCAATTTGCGGATAACTTCATTGGGTATTTATAGTGGTTTGTATCATCTATTTGAGCCGACGTGAACCACGAACCGTTGTGTCTCTTACCCAAGCTGACATGACTTTCATTAATGTAATTAATTCATAATTGGAGCCAACATGTAGACTTATTCATTGTTTTCGCTTGCAGATTTTTTTGAAGGATTATGCTTGGTCTTTGGAGGGCTTCTTCATAACTTTGTGGACTTGATTACATTTACATAAACTAATGAAGAGTTTTTATACTCATGACATGACTCTTTGACATAGAAATAAATCCTAAAGACATCAAGAAGAAGTCTTTCACCTAGTGACACTTCTTGCTCATGAAACCCATGTAGCAAGATTACAAAAATAATTTATTTCCTTTTATTACGACAAATACAAAAATCATGTCATTATGAAGACCGAACTTAGTTACACTTTCTTCAACAGATTTCTCAACAACGCTCACCCTACAAGTGCTATTATGACCCTTTGGACAACTAGGATTCCGTATAGGGAGGCCAAGCCCAAGATGAAGACCCACCTGCAATCTTGTATAAGATCTAATGTGTCTCCTCACCTCCCAGTACAACAATTCATTAGTGCAATTGAATAAATAAGCTTGCAAATCAAGGGTAAAGTGGACACTTCATAGTGGTATGCCCTTCCTAATGGGCTTAAGAGTGTACAGGTGTCACAAAGCTCACAAGAGGGGTTAATCAAGGACTTTATTGGGTGGTTTCAATATCTAAGGGAGCGACAAGTCCATGGTACATCCGTCAAATGGCAGGCATCACGTGAAATGATGGTGGAACAAAATGGGGCAATAGGAAAGGCTCCAAGCCACATGCCATGGTACAAGGGTAGCTATGATGAGGGAAGCCCACACATTGGTATGTGGATATAGGAGGGAGCAATCATGGCACATGAGTTACCTCGACCTTTGTTTTACCACCCTTCTTCATATGCCTTTGCCTTTTATTGATTTTCCTTTGTTTTAATTGCTCGGGGCTCTAGGGGATGAGAGCATGATGCGTATGATAAAGCAATGAATACCCCTTTAAGGTTGGGTAGTTCATTGCCCACTAGGGGTTGGGACAATCATGGGCTCCTTAATGATGCAGGGGGCTCATATAGGAGCCCTAGGAACCAGGGTGATGGCCATAGTGATAAGGGGTAGAGTGGATGTTTGACTTTTGCCCACGCGCTAAATTTTTATGTCTCGACCATCTTTTGCATTTTACAGTCAAAAAGTCAAAAAGTCAAAATAAATGCTGAAGACCTTAAGGGCATGTTACACTATGTATACTTATGTATTAGAGTCAAAGAATATACCTCCAAGCAAAGTCAAGTCTCCTCCATGCAATGGCACCATCAAAAGAAGCAATTCGAAATATATAGAGCAAGTCGGCTTGCCGTCTTAGAGTCGGCCTAAAGGAGGGACAAACCTCTATATATAGAGGCTGTCCACTCCAACGTCAAGCTCACTCACCTTTGAAATCAGCGAAGGTAGAAGACCGAAAAGGAGAGAAGAAAACGCAAGTTTGAGGAGCCTCTAGTGCAGCGAAGAAGGGGAAGTCATCATCGAGGGTAAGGACTGTTTCTAGGGTAAAACGCAGCCACACATGCGAGAAAGAGAAAGGAAGGGTCTTCCTGTGGTCATAACAACAACAACTCACAATCAACATATCTCATCATTTGGGCTAGAAACATAGGCCTAAAAGGCCTCCTACTCAAGCGAAGAAACAAGGAAGAAAAATGAAGTTAATAGGACTGTCCTAAAGCCTATTATAGTCACACGTGCGAAGAGAAGGAGGTTGTCTTCGCTGTCATAACAACCCTCCCATTACAGTCATACAAGTTCGTTGGTTGTTAAAGAAAGGGACGACATCATCACATGTGAAAGGGTCTCATCAAAGAGCAAGGATAAGTTTCTCTTCTAGAGCAAGTGCAACAAGATCTATCGACATTTGAAAGAAGAACGGAGTGCCGGAAGAAGGATGACGAAGTGCCGGAAGGAGAAGGACAAAGTGTCGGGGAGACAAAAGTGTAGAAAGGAGGAAGGACTTGACTTGTGCTTGGAGGATACTCTGGTCAGGGGTCTAGGTTTTGGCATTGGTCAATAAGAAACCTCGATAAGAGAAATTTACCGAAGGGTTTTCCTCTGAAGAGAAGAGAGGTTTTGGCCTTGGCAGAGAGCCAACATCTTGTGTTCTTGTTCTTATGTTTTTGGTAGCAGTTTGATGAAGTACACACACATGCATTAATAAAAAGAAGAAGAAGATTAAGCTAACGAAACAAATTGTAAAAAGACTTCCCAAATTGTTATCAAGTCAAGAAGAATCACACTACACCTAATTACCCTAGATTCTTCAACATGGTATCAGAGGTAAGGTGACACATCAAGGAAAGGGTATCTCAAGAACACTCATAAGGTGACTCATCAAGGAAGAAAATCTCAAGAACATCTACAAGGTTGAAGCATCAAGCCAATAAGTCTCAATCACTTCAAGGACAAGAAGGTCTACCATTTGTCATTCATCAAGGAAGACTACAAAACAAGACGAAGAGCCTTATACAAAGGCACCTACAAGAAGAGCAAATCAAAGAAGGACCTACATCATATACAAGCCATCAAGCAAATTTCATCATCAAGCAAGTCCACTTGGAGAAAGCAACTTGAAGAACATCAAAATCTAAGGAAGGCAAGCCATCAAGTCTTCAAGGAGAGACCAAGTCCACTACATCTCAAAATCTATCAAGTAAGTATTTGTTCCCTTCTGAATATACATCAATGTCTTTTTGCAAGGAAAGCAACAAATTGGTAGGTACCAATAACTTTCTTGCATGGAAGAAGAAGACTGATTTACTTGTCAAGGAGAATGAACTTCTAGAACACATCAAAGGGAATATCACTATCCTCGCCAAGGAACAAACTCAAGCCTTAGCCAAGTACAATAAGGATGAAACAAGAGCTCAAAGGATTCTAGTAGAATCTATCAAGGACTCTCTCATTCCTTATGTCTCCAAACTTGAAACATCAAAATAAATCTATAATAAACTAGTAGAGCTATTCTTGGTAACCACAACTGGCGAAGTGATATCTCTACAAAATGAATTGTACAAAATGAAGATATCAAAGGAAGGAATAGCTCCCTACTTCATGAAGATCTCTGAGATGAGGGATCAACTTCAAGAGCTAGGGGAAGTCATGTCCGACAGGGAAATGACAACTGTAGTACTCAATGCTCTACTTGAGGATTGGGGCAACTTCACATCAAGCATATATACCAAAAAGGAAGCCACCCCACTAAGTGAAATGTGGTCTCTATGCAAGATAGAGGAAGCAAGACTCAAAGCAAAGGAAAATGTGGGATCAAAGGAGCAAGCATTTGCTACCATGGCCAAGAGAAAGGAGAAATTTGGCAAATTTGGTCCACGAAGAACAAGCAATAAAGATATGTCCAAAGGCCAATGCTTTGGATGCCAATAATATGGACACTACAAAAGGAATTGTCCTAAACCTAAGAAGGACAACAACAACAAAAGAACAAGGGAAGAAGCTCTTGTAACTCAAGGAATAAAAGAAGACAAGAAGCTGTAAAGGAAGATCCTCCAGATCTCTATTATGACTAAGTCAAAACTCTCTACTTAAGTCTTCTTTCAAAGTTTTGAGTAGTATAGGAGCATGTAGAAATAGAATAGAATGCATGGTTAAAGATATCTTCTAGAATATAGGAGCATGGTAGATATAGTTGAAGATATTCATGTAGAAGGAGCATACCTAGCATAGGACCTTATCCACAAGGAAAGAAAATTGATCATGATTAAGAATCTTAGAAGGCCTTCATCATCAAAAAGGAAGAAACGTTTGCAGGGTAAGGATCTTCTAGATCCTCTGATAGAATCTTCAAAAGAAGATTCATAAACAAGAGCAGATGTCTCATTGGGAGTCCCATTCATGGGATTCAAGAAAAGGATTATATGCAAGCAAGTTAAGATGAAGTAAGAAGGGCCACACCATGGACAATCAAATGAAGCCAAGATGATCTAAGGAAAATCAAGATGAAGTATGCATGCATCAAAGTTAAGTCATGTCATCATATGTATATTATTGAGTCATGGGAATAGTTCTATGACATGATCAAGTATGAAAGAATCTCTTTCACCACTGACATGCTCGAAGGCATGTACTAGAATGCAATGAAGGTCAACAAAAGGATATGCTCACATAAGGAGATTAAGATTGCTGACTAAGAAGCACGTGAAGATGCAATGCTGACTAGTCCAAGAAGCAAGCAATGAAGAAGTGCTCCCACAAGGAGCATAAGGTGGTTGACCAATCTATCCAAGAGGATGCAAATGAAGAAAGAGATCAAGCATGTGAAGAACACCATGGTTACAAAGAATCACTATTTGACAAGACACTTTGAAGACATCTCCCGAAAGAAGGCATGACAACTCTGACAAAGGAAGAAAAATATCAAAGGACCCTTGACACCTGTGAAGGCCTTGGAGATATGAAAGGTGCAGATAACTGATTCTACTCTACAAAGATGTCATGATGACGAAGCCATCCAGCAAAAGTACCATTTAGTGTTGAAGCAATATCAGGATGAAGTCATGAAGGCCTACTAGATCGAAGTATGGAAACGAGCAAGTGCAACGAAGCATCCATATGAAAAAGTATTCCGGAGCATAGACAAGATGACAAAGGAGTAGCCAGATGACAAGAGAACTTGATATATGACAAGATGGCCACTTTCCATGAAGGAAGCAATGACATGACAAACCAGGAAGGAAAGTGATTGATGGATGGTGCCCTGCTAAGAAGAAGTTCGAACAAAGACTTCATGACATCAAAGGAAAGAAGGAGATCAAGCAGCTGAAGGACCCACGAAGAAGAAGTTGCCGATGAGTGGACAAGTCCCTAGCTAAGAGGGAGTTCTGAAAAGTTCCCAACTACAAAGGAACTTGGGCAAGTTACCTGTAAGAGGAAACTTGGGCATGTCTTCCTCATTCAAAGGAAGAGATAGACACAACATTCTTGTCTTCACTTGGGAGGAAAGAATGGGAGGATTGGGTAATGATCTAGCATCCGATACTCTTTGAGGATGTGTAGGGCATCCAAGACAAGAGTAGGCAAGAGGATCAATATTCTTTGAGGGCTGGGAACCCAAGATAAGAATAGTCCTAGAAGGTCATACTCAGTGAACACCCGAATGGGTATGTACCTTGAGAGACAATGACTAAGGTGTCTATAATTCATTGGTATCGCCAACATTGTGCTCTGATCTATTGAGAGATAGAGCTGTCAATCAAGGCCTTGCTGTGGAAACAATGTTGGTTACTATGACGCTATAACAGATGGATTGCCAATACAGTTTCTCTTATATGAATTCTTCAAGATTGAAAAATAGCCAAACACCTTGTAATGTTGTATAAATACCTCCCTACTTAAGAGGGGGTGTTGAAGGAAATGTAACTAGGGTCGGTCTTCATAAATGTTCTTTTGATATTTGTATTTATTCAAGAAAAAAATATTATTTTTATTATATTTGTCTATGAGTTTCTTGCTCATTGAAATAGGTCTAGCACATGTTAAAGTGCTATAGGTGAGTCAAAGAGTCAAAAGAAATGTTGAAGACCTTAAGGGCATGTTACACTTGTATACTTATGTATTAGGGTCAAAGAATATACCTCCAAGCAAAGTCAAGTCTCCTCCATGCAATGGCACCATCAAAAGAAGCAATCCAAATTAAATAGAGCAAGTTGGCCTGCAGTCTACAAGTCGACCTTCAAGTCGGCCTAAAGGAGGGACAAACCTCTATATATAGAGGTTGTCCACTCCTCCAACGTCAAGCTCACTCACCTCTGGAATCAATGAAGGTAGAAGACCAAAAAGGAGAGAATAAAACACAAGTTTAAGGAGCCTCTAGTGCAGCAAAGAAGGAGAAGTCATCACCGAGTGTTAAGGACTGTTTCTAGGGTAAAACACAACCAAACATGCGAGAAAGGAAGGGTCTTCCTGCGGTCATAACAATAGCTACTCACAGTCAACATATCTCATCATTTGGGCTAGAAACATAGGCCTAAAAGGCCTCCTACTCAAGTGAAGAAACAAGGAAGAAAAGCGGAGTTAATAGGACTGTCCTAAAGCCTATTACAGTCACACGTGCGAAGAGGAGGAGGTTGTCTCTATTGTCATAACAACCCTCCCATTATAGTGAGACAAGTTCGTTGGTTGGTGAAGAAAAGGAAGACATTGTGAAAGGGTCTCATCAAAGATCAAGGATAAGTCTCTCTTCTAGAGCAAGTGCAACAAGATCTATCAACAATTGAAAGAAGAACGAAGTGCTGAAAGGAGGACGACGAAGTGCCGGGGAACGAAGTGCCGGAAGGAGAAGGACGAAGTGCCGGGGAGACAAAGTGCAGAAAGGAGGAAGGACTTGACTTGTGCTCGAAGGATACTCTGGTAAGGGGTCTAGGGTTTGGCATTGATCAATAAGAAGCTTCAATAAGAGAAATTTACCAAAGGGTTTTCCTCTCAAGTGAAGAGAGGTTTTTGTTCTAGCAGAGAGCCAACATTTTGTGTTCTTGTTCTTATGTTTTAGGTAGTAGTTTTATGAAGCACAAACACATGCATTAATAAAAAGAAGAAGATTAAGCTAACAAGACAAATTGTAAAAATACTTCACAAATCGTTATCAAGTCAAGAAGAATCACACTATGCCTAATTGCCCTAGATTCTTCAACACTTCTTTGGAGAGTTACCATGAGCAATTTGACACAATGTTACAAGAATCGAACTAAATCGGCTAATTTCACTGTTTTTGGGGGAAAATTGGTTCAAACTTGTGTAATGGACAAAAAAAAAGCTGGTTTGGTACCAAACCAACGTTTTTTCATTGAACTGACCGGTTCGGTTGAACCAGACGGTTTTGTACAATGCAACCAAGGATCCTTTAAATGCAATTTTGTTTTAAAAATGCAATAATTTATATGTGGGGAAGCCTAGTATGTGACCATATTACCTTACTAATGTTATGCGATTAATGGTAATCTTAAATTCTTAATGTAAAAGTGACATTATGTTTTATCTTTCATTTTCATCCTTTTACTTAGTTTTTTAAGATTACCATGAATTGATTCAAGATGTTTGAGAGTGGTTCAAACCTCATTGGATTTCACATGGAGAAAGTAGAATTTTAGATCCCACTCAAAATCCAACAAACTTAACAATTTTTCAGAATGTAAGGATTGGGGGGGATTGCAACTTTTCCATCCGATTTTGTCATGTATGAGGGATGGAACTAGCATTTAATCAAGAGCACCAAGCCTTCTATGTACCTTGATGTTAGTGGTTTTGATTGTTGAACTCCTCTATCATGACCCTACTAAAAATGTACCCATCACTCAAATAAAATATTAACTTGACATGCTAAGCTTTTTGTATCTTATTTTAATACTTAGAGGGCGATATTGATGACAAAGATCCCAATATAGGCAATGATTTTGATGATATGTAGGTATTTATTGTAGCATAATTTTTTATGGATGCTAGAGGCCATCTAGGGCCTATTTGTTGATGTATCTCCGGTTCAAAGATGGATTGCACTCGGTGGTATTTTGGTTATGTGTAACCTTACATGCTATATAAATGAGAGCTTTTGCTTATTTGTGTATAGATGGTTTGGAGTCATATGGATGCACATGAATATATATGTTTTTTTAAATTTGAATATTTTATGTGTTTTAGGTTGATTGGTTGTTTGGTCTGGCTTATTTACTAGTTCCTGTCGGATTTTGACTGGTTTAGGGTTCGGGTGGTTCACTGGTTTGGTTAACAATTCGTTTTTGATCACATTGATTGGACATGGGATCTAGGTTTTTAGATGAGTTCCTTGGATTAATCGAATATTGTATTGAGTCCTTGCATATGGGATTCTGTCTTCCTTGGCATTGTGGTCAACACTCATAAATGGGACCTTGGTTGATGGTGGAGCTTCTTGGACGACTCCAATGGTGGCTAGCATTGGTACATTGGACCCCTGGTTTGCTAGCTTACTTTAGCATTGTGGTCAACGATCATCCATTGGGCCTTGGTTTATGGTTTTACCTTCTCACAACAAGTGTTGAAGGCATCACTTCTCTAAGATGGATGGAGTGTTGGGATCCTCCGAGGGTTGTAATGAGGGGCTGTAGAGTAAAAATTGTGGAGCCATTCAATGTAAGGTGGACTAGCTCCGTTATGTTTGTTGTTATGAAATAAGGCCCACTATAGTAGTTAGTATTGAATAAATGTAATGTGATCTCATTAAAGAAGGTGCACTAAGCTTATGATTAGGGTTCTCTTGTTATCTATAAATAAGGATGTGTATTTGTGTTGGAGCTTAGCTCATTGAGAGGACTCCCTACCATAAGAGGCAAGTGAACTTCAGTAGATTCTTTTCATAAAAGTATCAAGTATAAAGTGGTGCCCTACCTTAAGGGATTCTCTATCTTATTCTTGGATATCTTGTATTTGCTAGCATTTTCACATCCAAGGCACTTAACAGGTAACATATATTTAAGAGAAAGAGAGAGGTTAAGGGTGCATGCATACATTTGGCATTCATTCACCGTCCTCAATATGCTTCCAGTTTTCAGCAGTCCAATTTTATCAGTTTGATTTTAAAGCCAGGAACATGGAAGGACTAAGATCAAAATTCCTTGAACATGCAGCTCCTAAGCAGCCTTTCTTATTGCTAATCTCTTTAATGATTTTTTTTGGCTTTCTTCCTTCTTGGAAATCTCATATTTAATGTTCTATCTTGAAATCAGGTTATGCTTTTAACCTTGTGATAGACACACTAATGCTGGAGCAAAATCTGGTCAAACTTTCTTCCACTCTTTATAATGGCATATAAATATATTTGGAATAGGCTAAAGATGCTCTTTGTCAGTTTTTTGTTCTCTCTTGTTGATAAGTCAAATTGGGCTTTATCATTTTTAAATGTTTCCGACTTATTGACTAAGCATAGATTACTAGACTTGCTTGCATTAGACTATTCATTTTCTTTGATGTGAGTTGTACTTGTCATTTACGTGCTCTTGCTGCCTTGTATCTTAAGAATGTAAAATCAAAAGTATGAAGTCTGTTCTTTCTTACTTCATGCTGACATCATATTTCCTTGCTGAAGTGCTTTACCTAAGTAGTCATTGTCGTCTTACAGGTATTAGATGAAGCAGATCGAATGCTTGACTTGGGATTTGAACCAGAAGTTCGTGCAATATTGAGCCAGACTTCATCTTGTACTTTTCTTTACACTATACAACTTTTAAAGCCTTGTAGAAAGTCTTATGGTTCAAACTTCATTCAGTTCAAAATCTCTATGTTCTTTTCTACTATTTGTGGAATAATAAGGAAGAGGCAATGATTTTGAATGACCTACCTTATTTGCTTTTGTTGTCAAGGGGTTATGCCATTGTTTGCAGTGTTGAAGCTTTGATGGAGCAAGAGAACCAATGATAATTGATTTTTGCAATTGTGTGTAGTTTAGATAACTTTGGTAATTATCATATATTGTTAGTGTTGGAAGTGTAACCTGACAAATTATGCATTATAGCTGACTCTAAGGAGAATTTTACAAAGAAAATACAAGTGTTGGGAGAAATGTATTGATCATGGTTGCATGTTCTTTTCTCATATAGTTGGTAAAAGTGCAGTGATGTATGTTGTTTTTCTGCATGTTTCGCTGAGGAACCAAGAACACACTTTGAAGTTTGAGTGGTCCACATGTGCATTGTCAATTCTAGTTGATTATCCGTTTCTATTGTAAACAGGGTTATGCCATTAATGGCAAACAAGTGTTGAAGCTTTGATGTGGCAAGAGACCCAATGCTTATTAAGTTCTGCATTTTTGTTAGTTGGGTTAACTTTGGAAATGATCATATATTGTTATTGTAAAAAATGCAACCCCATGGATTATTCATTGGCGCTGACTCTAAGGAGCATTTGACAAAGAAATTTTATGTCAAATGGGAGAAATAAAGCAGTCATGGCTGTGTTACCGCTCAATCTAGCAAGATCCTAGGAGGGGTTCCTATAGAGAAACTACTAGGTCAAGTGGTTATGCCATTGTTTGCAAACAAGTGTTGAAGCTTTGATGGAGCAAGAGAACCAATGATAATTGATTTTTGCAATTGTGTGTAGTTTGGATAACTGTGGAAATAATCATATATTGTTACTATTAGAAGTGCAACCTGACAAATTACGCATTATAGCTGACTCTAAGGAGAATTTTATAAAGAAAATACAAGTGTCAGGGGAATTGTATTGATCATGGCTGCATGTTATTTTCTCATATAGTTGGTAAAAGTGCAGTGATGTATGTTGTTTTTCTGCATGTTTCGCTAAGGAACCAAGAACACACTTTGAGTGGTCCACATGTGCGTCGTGAATTCTAGTTGGTTATCTGTTTCTATTGTAAACAGGGTTATGCCATTGATGGCAAACAAGTGTTGAAGCTTTGATGTGGCAAGAGACTCAATGCTTATTAAGTTTTGCATTTTTGTTAGTTGGGTTAACTTTGGAAATTATCATATATTGTTATTGTAAAAATGCAACCCCATAGATTATTCATTAGAGCCGACTCTAAGGAGCATTTGACAAAGAAATTTTAAGTCAAATGGGAGAATTAAAGCAGTGATGGCTGTGTTACTGCTCAATCTAACAAGGTCCTAGGAGAGGTTCCTAAAGAGCAACTACTAGGTCAAGTGGCAACTTTTGAGCAATAACCCACTGTCACCTTAGCTAAAGCTCCCTGCTCTTGACAGACTTTCAGCGATGGGAGGAGTCCCGGTATGAGGGAAATTACTATGAATGGTAAGTCAATGATGGGATATATATTGATTTCAAGGGCCCATTCGTAGGAGAGACTCAAATTATAGACTTGCTTGCTTTAGAAGCAGGTGTAGGGCACTCCAAGAAAGGCTCAAAGGAGGCCTAGACCTAGGGATTAGAAATATTGCTTGATGGGGAATACCCTAGATCTAAGATTCCTAAGTGAAGAGGGTTTCTAGGTTGATCCTTGCTGAATTAGAGTGATAAAGGGTGTGGGACCACAAAGAAGCCCAAGTGGACCCAAACAAGGTCAAGGGTTTTGAGTGAAACTTAAACAAAAGGTCTTGACCAAGTAAGGGAGGAGAAAAGGATCAAGGAAATTGGATTTGACTTGAGTTTTCAATACAATGATCCTTGATGAAGCCACTAACCAAGGAAATCTAAGGCTAAGAACAAAGTTGGGGATAGGGCTTGGGATAATTCCAAATCTAGCCAAGAGAAGTTTTTCAAAATTTGTGAGGGCCTAGAGGACACCCCAACGCAATTGTAGCCCAACTCGCTCTTGAGATGGATGGCTGCAATGGATTTTGTGTGATACCCTAGGAGACCGCTAGGGTTAGAGCTTAGAAAAGAGAGAAAGAGATGAACAAGGTATTTGTTGAGGTGATCACTAGGGATAGGATTAGTGCCTAGTCTATTGGGAGAATGGAGTCAATGGGCTTTCAACCTTTGAAATGTTTTTACTTAATCAAGCAGTCCTCCAACAACTTCGTATAGCCCTAAAGGAAGCGATTAGGTTACCAAGGAATTTATACTTCTTGTTGTAGCAATTTGATGACTTATCAAGGCAATTATGAAGGTAATGTATCCCTAAGAACATTCATTCACTATACCCAAACATGTGACATATGAAATTTCCTCACAAGATCAACAATTTGATTAATTCACGTTAAATTAGGGCAAAATGTCAGATTTTATGAGCAACAATTCCATATGTTATACATGTATATAATAGAGAGAAAAATAAATCATGAAAAGCACTAACACGTATAACAAGTATATCCAATCATCAAATTGAGACAAAATCGAAGCTCCAAGACCAAGAAAGATATCCAAACATCAAAATGCATCAAAGATTCTCCAATTCGTCCTTAAATAGGTATAGCGAATTCTCAAGAGAGAAAAGAGATACAAATCCCACTGATGATGAGAGATCAAATGAACCTCTCTTATATTTATATGATCTACCAAGGGATTTGAATGTTTTAATTGTGCCTAATAATGCCCCTACAATAAAAATAATGTGCAAAATAACATCCTTTTGGTGACAAGCCCACTAAATAGCTCCACAATAAGAATAATTGGCCTCTCAAGAGGGCCAAAATGATAGACAAATAGCTAAGAGGGCTGTTGGAAGGCCAAATGAAGTCCAACATGTGCCAAAATGAATAGAAGTGCTCCAAAAATAGTGATGAAGGGGTGGCCCCTTGATCTCCAAGCAAATGACCTGTGGTGCCCCTATGTGGCCGTGGGGGCGCAAAATCATCCTTATGGGTCTCCAACTAAATCGAACAAGCATGTATCCCATCTACAAGGGTTGGAACAATGATGCAAACCCTCCCTTTGTCTCCCATGGTGAGACACAACCTCCTCTGGGCCCTAGATCAACTGCCAAGTGTGTCGTGCAAGTGTGTAGACGACTGGGCAAGGTGGTACAGGTGCATCATCATCATCAAATAGGCAGAACATGAGCAAGTAATGAACACTACTGAAGGATCCCATGGCATGACTATCTACCCATTGTTATAGTGGAGGCCCATGGTTCTCAATGCACACCCTACAAATGCCAATATGACCCTTTGGAGGGCTTGTAACCCGTATAGGGAGACCAAACCCCAAGATGAAGATTGTTAAATTTGGCAACTAGGGCCAAACTTCACCTTGGACAGCTCATATGAGGCAGTTGATATTTTTATTGGATTCCTCTCTCCGAGAGGTGTAGGATTGATCTAAAGATCATCTCATTCTGACATGCACAAATGGAATTATGAATTTATTTTGTTTATGGACAAATTGTCAAGGTCGGCTAGCAAACTAATGTAGGCTCAAAAGCCCAACAGCAAGGTGCCTCCTCATTTAGACACTTCACTCACACACATATCTCTCTCTCCTTCATTGATTGGGTATGGATTTTTGAGGCAACTCTCCACACGTATGAAGAAGGGCAGTTCTATTCCCGTGTTGACCAATGTTGACCGAAGTTGCAAGAAGGGTTTTTGACCAGCGTTCACCAACAACGTTCCCTGTTTGACTATAGTTTTGTGAGGGTTATCTCTGTTTGGGCAAGCCGCATTTCTGGGCATAGAAAAAGAGGCAGATCGTACTGTTTGATCAACGTTGATTGCAGTAGGGTTTGACTGCAGCGTTGACTTTCATTGACCAGGTTTGGCTAGATATTTTCAGACTGTTTTTGGGCTGATTTGATTTGCTGTTGGAGGCCGAGTTGACCAAGTTTGACCGAGTTATTTTGGAGGTCAAATTTTTCCTTGTTGACCAGTGTTGACTTTCTAGTTAGGGATTTCTGTAGCTGCTGTTTTGTGGGACTCTTCTCACTGTGATTGGGCAAGTGAATATTGCATATTGTACTCTCTGCCAAGCTTTTGAAGAATAATAAGAAGAATTGATCAAAGGGATTCCCCGCATTGGGGTTTGTCCCTGGCTGGCGCCATATCTTGTGTTTTCTTGTCTTGGCTTGTCTTCTACTGTTATTGTTTATGTTCTATCTGCATTTTATTATCATGTTGATGTGATTGCTAATCTAGATATTGATATTGGGCTAATAAGAGAATTGAAGTAAAATTGCTCTTAAGCATAGAACATACCATTGTTATCTAAAATTAACATGGTATCAAAGCTGAGGTGAAGGCAAAGCCCAAGCAAGAGTGAAAAGAGAAATCATTGAGATCCTTTGATCAAGGACAAGATTCAATGGTCTCCACATCCTACTTCAAGTCTGATGATAAGCTTCATGATAAGTATGATTATCATGCATGGAAGATGTTTCTTGATTTGACTTTAGAAGAGCAAGATGTTATGGATTATGTGCAGGGAAAGATTTCATAACCTCCTTCTAATGCACCGGCTGCTGCTAATACAAAGTACAAGAATGGTGAAGTCAAACCAAAGAAGATCATTAGGGATTCTATTCGTAAGCATTTAGTTGCTTACATCTCCGATTTGAACACATCAAAGGATATATATGATAGGTTGGTTGGCATGTTCAAATTTAGCAATAAACCAAGTTCTCTTTCTCAAAAACACGCTGAAGGATATAAAGAAGGGAAGAGGTGAAGACATTCAATCCTACTTCATGAGGATTGCTGAGATAAAAAGTGACCTTCTTTCAATTGGGGAAGCTATTGCTGATAGGGAGCTTATGAGGATTGCTGAGATAAAAAGTGATCTTCTTTCAATTGGGGAAGCTATTGTTGATAGGGAGCTTACTCTCTTTGTCCTTGAAGGACTCTCTCGTGAATGGCATATGTTCAACACCACTATTCTTAACAACAACAAGATTCCAGGTTTTGAAGAATTGTTGACTAGATGTTCTCAAGAAGAAACAAGGATGATGGAACTAGATATGCCTTCAAATAGGAATGATTCTACTGCATTCTCCTCTCTTGCTAAAAAGAAGAACAAAGCAGGTTCAAAGAAGCATTGTCAAGGAAGACCAAGTTTCAAAAATGGAAGGAAGGGAAGATGCCTCATTTGCAACAAGTTTGGCTACTATGCTAGGGAGTGTCTTAATGGAAGGGATACACCTCATGATGATGACAACCACAAGAACAACAATTTCACGGGCAACAAGAATTAAAGGAATGGAAAACTTAACAATAGAGGAAAAGGGATGCTCCTGCTCCTCATCAAGGAAATGGTTGCCCTCCCAAGAGATCAAGAAACACTAGGTATG
>APFE030112524.1:0-28972 GCA_000404065.3 Pinus taeda
TTAGAGTTGCTAGACATAAAATTTAAACATCGATAAATCTGGCATGTTATCCATAACTATAATATCTTGATTGGATGTTTGACATACTAATATGATTTAACTTAAATCAATTTCTTCTAAGAGTTGGATTTCACACTCCTATTGTGTATTGATACTATTATACATAGCAACCCCATGTTTGACCTATTCATGATCTCTAATTGGTTTTGCAAATTATTTTTATGTTGAATCAAGTTAATATGGAAATTTACAAAAAAAATGAATGTTGTTGGAGGCCTTGTAATAGAATACTTCCAAATTTAATGAAATATGTGTTCAAAGAAAGGACAACCTTTTGTAGTTAACAAAGCTTTACTAAAGCCAGCTAAGGAAATTGTTGAACCATCACAGAGAAAAACCTTGTTCACGACTATGTGCAAGGTTCAAGGGAAGTGTTTTCAAATGATAATTGATAGTGGTACTATAGATAATTTGGTCTCCAAAGAAGTGGTGGAGAAGTTCAAATTGAAGATAAAGAAACACCCAAGGTGTTACAAGGTGTCATGGGTTTAAAAGGGGTATCAGTTGATAGTGAATGAGCAGTGTGAAGTGGAGCTGTAGTTGGGAAAATACAGAGACAAAATTCTGTGTGATGTGATGCCTATGGATGTGTGTCACATATTGTTGGGCAAGCCTTGGCAGTATGATAGAGGAGCTATGCATGATGGAGAGAATAACACATACAAATTTAGCAAAGATGGTGTCAATCATACATTGCTTCCTATGGAAGAAGAGGATGCATCAAAGAAACCGGATCCAAAGAACCTTTCGTTGAGTGGAAAGGTGTACTTGCAATAGATGGAAGAAGATGAGTTAAGTTTTGAATTGGTTTGCAAACCCAAGGTAATAATAATTTCCAGTAAAGTTTCTGATTTACCAATTGAAATTCAAGAGATGCTGGATAGTTATTGTGATATCATTGTAGATGGTTTGCTTGATGAGTTACCACCCATTACAAAAATCAGCCATCATATAGATTTGATTCAGGGAGAAAATCTACCTAATAAAGCAACTTACAAGATGACTCCCACAGAGAATGAAGAAATCAGGAAACAAGTTCAAGAACTATTAGACGAGGGACCAATTAGAGAAAGTTTCAGTCCTTGTGTAGTGCCAACAGTGTTGAGCCCAAAGAAAGATGGAGGCTAGAGAATGTGCACTGCTTCAAGAGAAATAAATAAGATAACAATCAAGTACAAATTTCCTTTACCTAGAATTGAAGATTTGATGGATTGTTTGAGTGGAGCAAGATATTTTACAAAGTGAGATTTAAAGAGTGGTTACTATCAAACCAGAATTAGAGAGGGAGATGAGTGGAAAAACTGCTTTTAAAACAAATGAAGGATTGTATGAATGGATGGTAATGCCTTTTGGTTTGTCAAATGCTCCCAGTGTATTTATGAGACTCATGAATGATGTTTTGAAACAATTTATAGGTAAATTTGTAATAGTATATCTGGATGGTATATTAGTTTATAGCAAATCAAAAGATGAACATGTGATACATATGAATTATGTCTTACAGAGGCTACAACAAGAGAAATTACTGTTAAATTTAAATAAATGTTCATTCGTGAAGGAGGAGTTGGTGTATTTGGGTTGTGTTGTTTCTGTTGAGGGGTTAAAGATGGATCTTGAGAAGATCAAGGCAATCATGGAGTGGCCTTCACCAAAAGGTGTCTTTGAGGTAAGAAGTTTTCACGGTATTGCTAGTTTTTATAGGAAATTCATTAGGAATTTTAGTAAGATCAATGCTTCTATTATTGATACTATTAATAAGGATAGACAACCATTTAAATGGACTGTTGAAGTAGAGAGGAATTTCCAGCTGTTCAAGAGAAAGATTATTGAGAAACCTATTTTGATTTTTCGTAATTTTAATAAACCTTTTCAAGTGAAGTGTGATGCCAGTGGAGAATCCATTGGAGCTATTTTAAGTCATGAGGATAGACGTGTAGCTTATTTTAGTGAAAAGTTGAATAAGTCAAAGAAGAAATATTCTTCTTATGACAAGAAGTTTTATGCAGTGGTGCAGTCTTTGAGGAAGTAGAGACATTACTTGATATCTAAGTAGTTCATATTGTATTCAGATAACCATGCATTACATTACATTATGCAATAGCCAAAGCTTAATCAGAAGCATGGAAAAAGGGTAGAATACCTTCAGAGTTTTAATTTTTTCATATAACTGGTCAATCAAACAAAGGAGTAGATGCCTTAAGTAGAAAAAGCATTTGAATGCAACAAAGTCAAATTCAAGTGTTGGGTTTTGATTTTCTTAAGGAATTATATGAGGAAGATCTATATTTTAAAGAGGCGTTTGAAGCTTTTAGAAATACTATTTTGTTAGATAGAAGTAAGTGGTTGGATTATTTCCTATAAGACAGACAATTGTTTAAACTAAATCAACTATGCATACCAAATTGTTCTATGAGAGAAAATTTGATCAAGGAGAAAATTCAAGAAGATTGGACCATGTAGAGATTTAAGGAAATTTTCTGCAAATGCATATGAAATTGAGTTACCCCCTGGTATTGGAGTACATCCAATTTTCAATGTCGCTGGTTTGTACAGGTATGAAAAGGGACGGGAAGATGACACAACAGAAGACAAGGAAGAACAAGAGGTAGATTGGGTAAAAAAATTACCTATAGCAAAGACATTGTAGCTAGAGAAGATATTGGATAAATGAGTGTTTAAGAAAACAAGGGGACATTAGTATTTTTAGTACTTCGTCAAGTGGAAAGATCAATCAAATGTTGATGCTACCTAGATGACAGATACCATGCTACAGAAGTTGGTCAGTTTTGTAGAAGAGCTCATGGACAGGAGCCCATGAAGAACTTTTTCCTCAGGAGTCTGAGGTAGGAGCATGAGGCTTGAAGGAAAAATGCTTCATTTTATTCCAAAAATCGAAAAAATGTTTACAAGCAAAGGAGTGGGATCCTTTAGCTGTGAATTTACAAAGTTGTATAGATAGGAATTGAGTTAGAATATAGGTATTTGAATGATTTTGTAATTAATTCAAGTATTTTAGACTTAGTTGAGATTCCCGAGGAGAATATGAAGCAGTTTAGGTATTTATCTAGGATTAGATAGATTTGATCCATTGATTAAGGATCATATTATTGGATGTAAAGTATTTATGTAAGTTCTGAACTATTGTAAGAGGATTTGGCTCAACTTCATTATGGAGAATTAGACTGTAAAAGAATTGAAATATCTTTGTATCTTTGTGGATTTTTGCATGAAAGGATAAATCCCAAAGGTTGAATTCCTTTGAAATATCTTTGTGTATTGTTGAATTCCAGCTTGGCCTGTAAACATAGAGTTACATATGATCTAGAGTTATCGTGTTTAAATTCCTCATTCACTATGTATTGAGTTAAGTTGAATGTGTCTTGAACCCTGCAACTTTAATTATCTAAACTCTAAATTCATTACTGAAGAGCTAAACCTAGCGAAAGCACTAAAATCATACCAGAAGGAGGAGAAAGTCTGATAAACTTGTGAGGAAAACCGAAGAAGCCTATAACCCTCTGATCGATAGAACTGTTAGATCTACAGTAGTCACATGCAAATTAGTGTCGAGGTTAAACCCAAAATTGGATGCGATATTTTATCAAACTGGGTTAATAGTGAAGTTGATTTCAACTGTCCGATTAGAGGAGCGAGATCCAATGGATATCGCGTGGAAAAATGAACAGTGGTTAATAAAAATTTTGGACCCAATGAGCAATTCAACTGTGGCTTACTTCCATTGAAGACTGGATGATTGTAACCGTTCGTTGTGGAGGCCGTGATCCACTTGTGATTGCGTGGTGAAAGTATATGCAGGTTAATCCAGATTCCGGACCCAAGAAATTATAAGCTGGAGCTTTGTTTTCTTTCAGTTTGGGGTAAGTGAAGTTCTGTTATTTTCTGGGTAATATTAGCAATTCGGCTGTTTTAGTAGAATATCTAAGTTTGGATTCGGATGACCTAGGTTTTGAGGCATATGACTGAAGCTCCATGAGAAATAGGAGAAGAACTTCCACCTGTGCTTAAGTAGATCATTTCAGGATTTGAACGATTATCCCTTAAACCTGCAACAAAAACAACCACTATGCTATCATTTATGGATGAATCCTACAATGCATCACTCCAGATCATATCACTCTTCCTACGAATCCTCTAAAGAGACAATATTGCCATATTTTAATAGACTGAACTCCCACAAAGAAATAATTTTTCTTCCCCTATTGCGTTTCTTGTCAATGACTTAAGCAATTTTCTTCTTCCTAACATGGAAAATCAAATTCTATTCTATGGCATCTAGAGATGGTCTTATTTGTGACAATACCTTGATGGTCTTGTTTTACACAATCTCCCATTTCTTCATTTTCTATTGACCAATCATTAGGTGGTACTTCTTCCTCTGCTAAATTTTCCTTAAAATCTTTCAGTAGATGTTCTCTCTCTTCTTCTTTCATTTGGTTGTCCACTTATGCCAAAGATGTTCTAGTTTCTACAACAAAGTCTGCAATCATAAGACAATTATCAAGATAAAAAATATAGGGCCTATGTGCCTCTTCTTCCTTTGGAAACCTTTCAGTATGTTGCTCTGATCTTTCCTTTAACTCCTCTATCAGCACATTAGTAGGCTGATTCGAACTCAAATAATTCTTGAGGATGTCAACAAGTCCCTTTTCCACACCATCTATTTTAGTGATGCCTCTCTGCACCTGTTCACTGTAGTGAACTGTTTCTTCTCCAGTCCCATTGTCATACTCTTCTTCAAAACTTTCATCTCCTGGAATGTATTCTTGCATGTTTTTGACAGCTTTAAAAGGCTGCTTATCTTCTTCCAAACATACAACCATACATAAATTATCAGTTTTAAAAACACAATACCTTGTGGTCTCATTTGATGCTTCAACCATTAAGTCTTCTCATTGCTCTGAATCATTGATATGATTGAACTCCTCTATATCTTCGTTACTTTCAAAAAGTAATGGTCCATGTTCTAGTTCACATACCAAAACTTCAAAACCTTCTCCAGCATTTTCATTTTTCTATAGCTCAACTCCTTTGCACTTCTCTATCTTCAATTTGACATCTATAATATGCTCAAGCTCCCTCATCTCCTTTATTAACTGCATATTTTCCTGTTGATTCCTCTTCTCTTATAGCCTTTGCCACTTCACTTTCATTCTCATGAAATAACCATATTTCTGGGCCTTCTCATTTCTCTGCAACATCTCAATTAATACTTCATGTTGAACTACCATCTCAGCTATTTCTTTATCATATTTTTCGTCACTCATTCTTAAGCCATTTGCCTTCGCATCTCTATTCTTTTGTCCTCTTCCATGGTCTCTTTCAGAACCTCTACTATGACTGTCACTAGTCATCATCCTTTCCATCTCTATGAGTTCCTCACTCACTTCATTATGAGTTGCGCAAGTGTCTTCAATAGCAAGTCTTACCTATTGGCACTTAACCTCACCAAGCTTTCCTCTATACTTGGACTTTTTTCAAGTACTGGTCCTCTGTCTGGAACCTCCTTGAGCATTTTCCTCTCCTCCTTCTAGGCTTCAACTCATATGCATGTCTAAGAACACAACCATCCTCTTGTATTTCAATCATAATGAAATACTTGGTTCTGACCACCTCTTCTTTCACTTAGAAAGTCTTATCAGCTTCCTTCATTACTGAGCAATTCTACCCACATCCTCTATGGAATTTCCCTCATGATCTTCTTGTGAGTTGTAATAATACCTCTGCAGTAACAAGTCTCCTTCTTGCTACATATGCCTCACTAAGCTTCTCTCCTTTGAGTTCAGTCTATTAGAATTTCTATGGTTCTTTCCTCTGGAACCAATTGAGCACTCCCTACACTAGGTTCCTGCAATCTTCTCACCTTCTTATGATGCTACATGTGCATCAATATAAGGACCACAAACTCTCCAATATTCAAATCAAGTTAAAATAAAAATATAGCATATCTCCTTCAAGATATTTGTCTCATCCTGTTCCCCCATTCACATGCACTTTGAATGGATTGTTCCTTTATCCAACCTTCATCTGTATTGTCAAACTCTGCCACTCTTCAAGAAGTTGCAAAAGTTCCTCTTACACTTTAACTACTGTAATCCTACTCCAAATTTTCACTCATTCAATTTCTGCTAATCATTAAAGAAACTTGCATACCATCACCTATCTTCAGGATCTCACCACTCCTACAAATCTATTTCAGTAGATCTTCATACTTCCACTGCGCAAATATCAACATTCAACTGTTGTCAATCAGATTTAGATTCTGATTCTTTCTTTTAATCTCTCAGCTTCATCTTGGTGAAGCCCTAACTGTCAACAACAATTACTCCTTCATTGGGTTTTCTTTCATTGTTTCATTCTTGCCATGAGTTTCTTCAAAAAATTTACCTATTCCCACTCTGATACCACTTTGATGGAGCAAAGCTGCAACTTTTCATATCCCTGAACCTGTGGGTTATGAGCCCACAACAATTTGTTAATTTTTATATTGTGCAATGATCTCGTTCCTATGATCGTTGTCAATCTAACAAATTTGTCGATCTGACGATCCAGATTTATTCCTCCGCTCAAGATTCCGCTCACTCTGAAATCCGCGTAATCAAAATTTCACTTCGTCGTGGTTCCACTCGTCCACCAAACTTGGTGCTTCCACTAAATTTCCTTCTCACCTCCAAATCGACTTGTTACCAACTTCAAATCTACCAACTCCTTTCTCCACTTAGAAATAGTGTGTCGAGACTTCTTTAATTTCTTTACTCTGCCTTGCAACTATACCTCTATTTCTTTAACACCACTTCAAACTGGAATACACAATACTCTCTGTATTATTTCCCTTCTTCCAGATTTTGTAATTCATTCTTTACTTGACCTGTACATACATCTATTAAATACAAACTAGAATCACATAGATTCTACCCAGACAGTAAGTCTTTTGTCACCTAGAAAGACTTTCATAAATTCAACTTGAATACATTCATCATGGTTTGTCACACAGAAACCATAAATTCAAAATTACGGAGCACTCAGTGCATAAAAGGAATGACACACATAGTCACAATGAATTCAATTTCCTCATTCATTGAACAAATGTACAGAGACAAATAAAAATCTATTTTACAATCTATCTTTGGCCTGAGTTGCCTTTACACGGTTTATACCAATGGCCCTTTCTCGTTTCAATGCCTGTAGGCTCACAATCCAGCTCTCTTATCTCTAACTCTCTCACTAACTAATTCTTTTAAGCCTTCGAGGCTTACAAATTATACCCAAAAGGATTTTGTTAACCAACATTGGTTCAGATCCTGAATAATTTCACCTAAATCCTAAATATCCTAATCTAATCCCTAAAATCGTGAAACTAACTCCTAGTTCCTCTAACTCACACACTGTTCTTGAAATCTCTGTTAACGAGAAGATTTCATTACAATATCCTTACTATTATACAACCCTCATAAAAATATAGGAAAATAAATAATTAATCACTCTTTAGGGAATCGGGTCACTTGAAGCACAAGACCCTATGCTTACTACAATGCAATGGTTTTTTTCAGCAGGATGCTCTTGCATCATAAGGGAGTATTTCAATGTAAAGGAGAGGAAATATCACATATTACATGAAAATAACAATGAGCTTCTGAGTAAGTAAAAGGAAACTTAAGAAATCAAAGAGTTTAAAACCAAGTTTCAAGGTAATATTTCTTTAATTGAGGATACATAAATGTTATGGGATGACATTATTCGAGAAGTTCATTCTATATGGGAGTATTTTCTTATAATTCCACAAAAAAATATTATGATAAGAGGATCATAAATGAGCACTGATTTATGCAAGAAATAAGTATAAAAAGAAGCACTCAAGTCCAAGGAGATAATTAAGTATTTGAATGAAAAATATTGAACAAAAGTAAGGGTGAGAGTTAGAATATTTTGGACCAATAACACGAGAGATGTCGTACCTTAACATGTGGAGGCATGGATACCTGGGTTAAGTTCAAGACTCTGTGATGGGAGTTCCACCAATGTATTCATTCCATGCATCGTAATCTTTTTTGAAGTGAAAGAAACTGGCTAGGCAGATTACTAAATGAAATTTTTGTTGCAGAGGGGATCATGTGAGCTGTCAAATAAATGATGGAATTCCAAGGTGATGAACATTGATGAGGCTAATACCGAGGTAAAAGAATAAAATGGAGTATTATTGGTTGCGTAGAGACAATTAGCATGTGTGAACCATCATATTGAGTTGATGTGAAGGAATATTGTAAACTAATTTCATGCAAACTCAAAGTGATACAGATCATAAAACCATAATGGTGGAGTTGAGGTCACAAGAAACCATGATGAATGAACACAAAGTGTCGAACACCATAAAATGCCACCGAAGGGATTATTGATGAATGAAATAATTAGTGAAAGGAAGTATTCGAGTAATAGAGTATGAGATAGCCATTTGTAGACGTGTATGCAATATGTTTTACATTTTCAACGATAGCAAGATCAACATTTGAAGATGAAAAATCATGCATTAGCTCCTAGCTATAATTATAACTAACTATTACCCACACCCCAATTGAAAACTATAAAGAATATATTTATGTTCGTTTTAATGTCTATATATTTTAATTTAAAATAAAAGTATTGTTTGATGGTTTATAAATTATTATATTTTAAGTAAAATTGTATACTCTGTTCATTCTCTTTTTTTTTTTCTTTCGCTTCTAATTATCAAGAATTGAATTTTTATATACAAATAATAAAAATATTTTAAATAAATCATTAATATTATTTTCTAATTATTGAACTTTAACTTTTTTTGTTATATAATAATTAGCTAATAAACATAATAATATAAAAATTTTATAGAAATAATATTTTTAAATACTCTCACTGACTAGGTTTTGGTTATTGTGTAAATATGAATACATATGAATAAAATTAGGATGATAATGTAACTAAATTTTTTTTTTTTAATTAAAATTGATTAACATAGACAACCCTTTCCATCCCAAATTATCGCATGCTTCTATTGATGCTAAAAAAGATTGTTTCATTGATTCACCACTTTGGTTTATAACATATCTAAGTTTATAAAACAGTGAAAACTGAAAAATGTAAATAGTTCACATTCTGAATATGGCTAGGAAAACTTGAAGTCTAAGTAACTTGTTTCGTTTTTATAAACATAACATGAAGAACACTAAAACTTTCAGAAGGTCGTAAATCAACATCTGATAGGTGAATTCAACATTGCCAAGTAGAGATTTTTGTGCACACAATTGCAAGAGACATCATTCGTGCCTCTCCCAGCCCTTGCGTGTGTTACTATTCGTTGAACTCTTGTTTGAAATATCAATGCAACTTTCATTATAAAATGAAGAAGAAGAGGTTTCCCCACTAAGAGTTGCAGTTAGCATGCTCAAGAGTGAAAACAGAGAAGCCAGAGATGAAAATGAATTTTCCTTCTAAAATGCAAAATTCTTGCAGCTAGTATGCTCAAGAGTGAGAACAAAGAAATGAGAGGTGAAAATGAGCTTTCCTTCCAAAATGCAAAATGCTAAAAAAAACTGAAAAATTAGAGGGGATAAAGGAACTTTCCTTCCAACATGCCGAAAAATGTATTTGTACATCCACAATACATAAATTATAGATTTTGGCTCCTATATAGCCTCACACTACCTATCAACCATAGTATGGAAAACAAATTCCTATTCCAGCTTTATAATGCTCCTCAAATTCTAGGCAAGAAGAGACGTTGTTGTACAAATCTTGCTTCAAATGCTTGAAATCTGATCTGATTGAATATCGGTCTGTACACATATATGTAATATGTTTATTGAGAAATAGATAATATGAAAATACTTTACGTTACTCAATACCATCTTTTTCCTTAAGCCTTGTCCCTGTTTGAATCACAACTGCTCTAGCAACTCTCGCAACTAAATTACACATACCTTTCAAATTCAATGAACTTCTCAAAATTTCATATAAAATTCCAGCCACATTAGCATCACCTTCCCCACAAGTATATTCAACGATGATCAATTATAACATCCATACACAAAATATTATCATGAGCATGATGTTATTATTCTCGTAAATTAATTCATCATTAATAAAAATTATGTCAAATAGTTTAAATATTTCAGATAAAATTCCAATCACATTAGAATCACCTGCTACACAAGTATATGCAGGGACACTCAATTATAACATCCTTGCACAAAATAACATCATGGGCATGATGTTATTATTCTCCCAAAATAAATCGTCACTAATAGAAATTATGTCAAATAGTTTAAATACATCAACAAATCTAATTGAGGAAAATGTGTTAGTTTTCGTTATAAAGAGGCAATTAGACTTTAGAATAAAAAAAGAGTCATGGAGGAAGGCTATTACGGTAGGTAGCCTGGAAGAGACTCTTTGGCCTTAGTTTCCATCCACCCCTTCTCAAATATTTTTTAGATTCTATGTGTTGAGGATTTTTCAGCAATTGCGTGTTGTTACTAACTGTCACTTTGTTTTACTAGTATTTTGACTAGCTCACACATTTTAAGGAAAATCGAGGGGAAAAATAAAATTTTGAAAAATGATTTAAAATAATAAAATTATAAATTACTCATAAATAAATAGTTCTATATCTTACTCTCCAAACCCTTAATGCAACCAACTCATAGTCTTGTTTAAGAAGACTTCTTAGTTAAGTTTTAACATGTATAAGAGAGAGTGCATGAGGACACTAAATGATAAGAGTTCTCAATTAAATTAACATATACTTGAGAGTGCATTAATTTAAAAATTTATAAAAATGGAAGTTTTGAGTGGATGTTTTTAACTTTATATGTTTTAATTATATTTGTAAAATAATTGTGTTAATTTATAAGTTTATTAAAATATATTTAAACATATCCAAAAATATTAATTTGTGTTAATTTTTAGTTAGATATGGATAAAGTTATATAAGAGGCTTGAAATTTCTTGGGTTTTTCATCGCCTCCCTGTTGGTTTCAAAAATGATTGTCATTGTGGGTGGATCAATCTCGTGACGATTGAGTTTAATGAGCTTGTAAAAACTGGTACTAAGTCTTCAAATTAGCATGGGAGTGAATGACAACATGAACCGACATTGCTATACAATCATGATAATAAAAGGCTTTAGTTATGAACTGAGAATAATGGATGTGGCTCTTTTGTGTGCGTCTAGATATTGAGTTTTCAATTATAAGATTTATCACTTTTAAACTTACCTTTACATTAAAGATATTATCTTGTTTTTTATTATTTAAATTTAACAAATTACCTTTAATAATTAATTAAAGATCTTATCTGCTTATTTTATGCTTTAGATAAATTTCAAAAAAAAATTTACTCTTAAGAAATTAAGTGTATTAGTCATTTCCTTCATATTATATTAAATATTAAAGTAAAAAATAATGATTAAATACATTGTTTTTAGCCAAATGTAAAACACACATATAAATTGTAATTTTCTTATATATATTTTAGTAATATTAAACATGACTTATTATTTATCTTTATTTTTAATTATAATTTTTAATTTAAAAAATATATATTATATATATATTTAAATAAATATTTCATAATGATGATGATGATGATGATGATGATGATGATGGTTAACGTCCACTGAGACCAAACTTTGGTCTATCGGACCTAAAGAAACTAATTATTTAGTTTGATTTAAGATTTTATTCCTATGCTCAAAAAGCTTGAAGCCTCCTAAACTCACTATAATTTTGACATCGTAAAATGCTAGGAAGGTCAGTATTGCGACAAAGATTATGAAGCTGAGATCTAATGTTGTTGTATGCGGGGCACTCTAAGAGGAAGTGGTTTTCATCCTTGATGTTGCTATTCTCACAGTGATGGCAGATCCTTTCCATCCATGGTGTTTTAGGAACTGCCCAATGACCTATTTCACTATGGAGCTCATCAGAGTTCCTTCTAATATTTGCTATATTAAGTTTCTTCTTTCAGCTAGTTAAAATAGAGAGATACTTTTGATATTCTAGGGTAGGGTTGATGACCTTCTTATAATATCTTAATTTTCTTTTAGCTGCTAAATCTTTCTCACACCACATTTTTTCTTTCAACTTAGAAGTAACAATATTTTTAATCTTATTAATGTTTTGAAATGCATCATTCTCATTGATCTCCTCATAGTTTAACTAGTACCTCGTGTCTTTATACCACCCCATTTTGAGCCTTAGGTGGTTAAGGCTGGAATTTGAAGCCAGCTTAGGACATCTATGAGCTCTTATGTTATTGAGTTTGTGCTTGTACAATGAAAGCCTAATCATAGGGGCAAGACCTACTTCTATAAGGAGAATACGATAATGTGTATTGTTTTTAATTTTCAGGTTATACATTATAAAAAACTTCTAGATTTGCTCAATCTTTCTTCAGGATTCTCTAGAGATGTTGCAACCCCAAACCTCACATCCATATAGGATAACAGGAGTGACTAAAGTTTCAAAGAGGAACTTATTTTTATCCCACATTATGAGGTTTGTTATTTTACAATTATTTTCAAGACCAAAATAAGCTTTCCACTCCCCATAAATCCTTTTCTCGATGATATGGTTCCAATTCAGCTTGTGATGAAAATCAACTCCTAGTTACTTATAAGAATACACTTCTGACAAGTTATTATGTTCATACTTAAAATTAGCGTAAGTGTTAAGAGGTATACCCACGGTACAACAAAAATCCTTAAGAAGCCTAAGTTGCTTATCAAGGTTAGATGAATACCTTGCAAGAAGAACAATATCGTCAACATAGAGAAGAAGGATGACAAATATCCCAGCTAAGATCATGCAAGCACATCCTGCTTCCTCTAAATAACCTTCGAGCTTGTCGATGTAAATGCCCAATAGGGTAGGGGGAGGGGGAAACCTTGTTTAACTCTAATAGTACACTTAATATCTTTTGACCATCCCTCATTACTCTTTAGCTTGGCAATTACAGTCTCGTATAACCTTATAGTAGTAGCTCTCAACTCAAAAGGAACCTTTAGCTCTTCTAATCTATTGCAAAGGTTGTTTCTAGGAACCGTATCAAAAGCCTTTCTAAAGTCCACAAAGCAACAAAAGGGATTGGATTCATCATTATGACATTCCTCCACAATGATCCTAAGTGTAACTGGGTGGTCAATTGTTGAGTGTTGCCTTCTAAAACCCTCTTCGCCTTTAGCCGACTTACCTTCACTTTCAAGCCATATGCTCAGCTTCTTTTCCAAAATACTACCATATAACTTGGTTATGTGAGGGCTGATCATAATTATCTGATAATTAGAGGGGTTATTTGTATCCCTAATTTTAAAAATAGGGATAATGAGGCTCTCAATCCATGGTTTAGGGAACCCTTGTTTGAGTGGTTCAATAAAAAGCTTGTGGATGTGGGGATGAGGACAAGACCTCCAATCTTTAAGATTTCTTCCTGGTAGCCTTCATTGTCCTTAGCTTTCCCATTAGCCATGCAATTAACCCTGAACTCAATGTCTTCTAAGGAGAAAACTTCTTTCATTGTGAGTAGGGTTTCAAAGCTATCCATGACATTTGGAGATTCATAAAGCTTTTTAAGACAGGAATTCTAATCGTGTAAAGCAATTTTATTATTATCTTTAGCTTTCCTAGTCAGAATCTGCCTCCAAAATTTATTAAGAGCTACCTTAGAGAGGTGTAAGAGATTCTCTTGTCTTTGATGAATGTACTGCCTCTTCTTCCTTTTAGTTAGGGCTTTGTATATTTCTATCCTGCCCATTTTAAGAGATTCATGAACAACTTCCTTAATTTCTCTCCTTGCACTTTTACAATCTTTGTCATACCATGGGTTGGTTTTGTTATTTCCTTTACTATTTGAAACTTCAATTGAGAACTTGTCAATAGAATATGAGAGGGTTGTAGTAAAATTATGATAGAGGTCTTCTATGTTGTCTATGTTAGATAAAGGAAGAAAAATAGTTTTTAATTCATTTAGAAAGAGATCGTTTTTATTTCTATAAAATATTAAGTTCTTTTGGCTATAAGGATTATTTTCTATGGGATCTCTATGCATGACAAAATTGAGAGTTATAAGTAAAGGCCTATGATCGGAGTTAGGCTCGTGGTCATTTAAAATGTCAAACTTTATTATTTCATTGTATAAAGGGAGATCGGAAATAACGTTGTCTACCACACTGCTACCAAGCTCATGGATGCAGGTCATTTGGATAGAATTGAGCCACTTTGTTACACCGTTGCAAATTATGAGATCCTGAGAACTACAGAGCTTGACTAGCTCTGACCCAAACAAATTCTCCCCGAGGTCTTCAGAGCTCCTTTTGTACCTACTAGCTAGAGTAGGGTCTTCATCTAACCAAAGAAAATTAGGGTTGGAATGATTGCTTAGAATACACACCAAACAACTTAAATCCAATACAACAATTATTATTTCAAACTAAAATACAAATTTTTATATTCATCCAAATTTTAGTTTTACATTGCCCAGCCTGGGAACACATTATTATATTCTCTCGCACTCCTCTACGATGATCGGGGTAGTTAGCACGCGAAAAGAGTCGAATGGTCTCCACGCATATTTTCTTTAGGAAACTGATCTCTACACCTATGTCTTATACTAAAAATTTAAAGATCGACCTTATTAGGTTAGCTGGACATATAATAATATTAAATATTCTCTTTCCCTGATGTTTATAAAAGTTATGTGGGGTATTTAAGTTATATTGTAATAATGTTATTTTAATCATTAAGCTGAATAGTTCAACAATTAAATATTTTTGTAATTTTTGTCTATTAATAAAGTCAAATATATATAGCATTTTGTATATTAAATTTTCAAGGTTGAAGGTTATATATTTTAGATTAATTTTGCCATAAAGTGAGTTATTTTCATGTGAACAAATAATTATGATGAATTTTATTAAAAACAACATTATTCTTTGATGGATATTATTAAAAAGTTTGAAGTATATATTATCAAATATTGTTGACATGATTTATACAATTTTTTTATAAAAATTATAAAAATTTTGAGTGATGAGTTTATATTATTATGTTTAAATTTGAAAACAAATTATTGTTTTATAAAAATTGAATGAAAGGTAAAGTTAGGATATTTTTAATAAAAAAATAGTGTTGGTAAAAGTCTTTTTCTTTTGATCCATGTCAAAAAAAATAGCGTTGGTAAAATAAGAACAAATTGTTATGAGGTTTAAAGTGAAACATGATACTGAACAAATTATGATATTAGCCTCCAATTTTTCTTCTTGCTAAGCAACCAATTTAGCTTCCTATTTAGAGCCAATAATAGCTCCTAGTATGGCTTCCAATCTAACATCTAATTTTACTTTCATTTTAGAACCACATTCTACTTTCATTTTAAGAACTCATGATGCATCCTTTATAGCTACTAAAAACATTTTTTTTTAACTATAACCAATATTTTTATATTGTTAATAAACAGAATAGTTAATCGCGACTAGCTACACATAATGTAGGTCCAAATTCACGTCATAGAGATTTCCATAACATAGCCCTTCCAGGTTTCTTATAGTTACAAACCACACCACAACATTGGCATGAAATCAAAATAGATTTTTTTAAACTATAACCAATATTATTATATTATTAATAAATAAAAAATTTGGTCTGTCACCAGCTACACATAATGTAGCCCCATATAATATATGTAAAAATGATATAATTCAAAATGATTCATGTCAAAATGATACAATTCAATATGGTAATGTAGGTGAGAATGATACATATGATAATAAACATTAAAGGAGACATCATAACGATTTATCAATGATGATACATGATGGAGTCTATATGATAAATGTCACTAGCTATAATAAATTTCACTAGCTACTACCAACTTATTGCTCATCATCATCATCATATCTATCATGATCATCACCATCATAATCATCATCAATCTCATCATCGTCATCGTCTACCTCAGTGTCCTCTCCATCAACCGATGTCCTCTCCATCTACCTCATCATCATTGTCTCGAATATTTGAACCATACCCAACATAATCTCGAACGATATCAAGATCAACTCAATCTTTTGGAAGGCTCGTGTTCTACCAAAAAACATTCAAAATTAAAAGTTATTTATTTCACCTAATATTTAATATATATTTTTTATATTTCTAATATTATAACATATGAAGGGAAACCATAATCATATTGCATCATATTAAAGTGAAAATATATACCATAATAAAATTTCAATTAATTTACAACTAATATGTCATTACAATGATGTAAAACATGCAAAAAAATCTAATTAAAGTTAGTAAATCTGGAGGAGGATAGAGGATCAAAATCTAGCCACTACTTTCAAGAGGAATGAGTAGGTGTAGCAACAAGAAAGGGACAAGGGTTAATGATAGACATAGAAATTGGCCCTAGAGCAACAATTCTTGCAAGGATTTTTTTTTGAGCATGCTGCTTTGGAGAGGAAGGATGTAACACTCCCCTCCTAGGCTCTTATAAGAGCTCTGGAGCAACTATGCTCCCTAACCACCCCTACAACTAGTATACCAAAGGCTTGAAGACAACCTAAATATGGAAAAAGGTGACCAAATACATGGGGATAGATGTAGGGTGGAGTGGCTCAAGAATGAGAAACATTTTTGTTTTGGGCGGTTGTTGAAGCTCAAATTTTTTTTGTGAATTTTAGGGTTTCCTATTGATAATTAATTTAATTTGGAAAATTTGCTATACAATTTTCCTAACATTGTAAATTTTTAATATGTATTTTCAAATTAGATCACATGAGAATCAAGAGATTCATGTTATGATCTTATCATTCTAATATGAAATCATAAAGGGGTGCACTTTCTACACGCGCAGATAAACATAAAGAAACAAATAGAAAATGATAGAGAGGGAGATCACCAAAATTGTAAACTTATACGCATCATTAATTCTCAATCATTCATGGCGACATACCTTTCTATTGACTAGCTTGTCTATTGTGTAGTGTACTAGCCCCTCTGTGCTATGTAGTGTACTAGGCCCTGTGTCATGTGTAGTGTATTCTATTGAATATGAGGTGCAATCATTACAGAAGAACTTAAAAATGCCCAGAACTGAAAACACTCAAACAACTGAGTTGGCTCGAGCTAAAAAAAAAAAAGAAGAACTATTAATAGCATAATTAGTTGATAGAAATAAAGACATTTATTTTAGAGGAATAAGTGCAGTGCTTATAATAGTAAATTAAAAATCATGTTTTCCCCATTATGATTCGAACTAAATTAGATGAACCCTCAAAGAAATTAACAAAGGTCATGGAAGAGCTCAGAATTGCATATGTTGAACTAAAGAAAACCCAAGATGATTTGGTCAGGGTAAGGGAGTAGTTGAATGTAAAGGGGAGGCAATAGCACATATTATATGAACATAAAAATCATCTTCGAGTAAGTATAAGGAAACTCAAGATGAAATAAAAGAGTTGGAAACCAATTTTGAAGGTAATATTTCTTTAATTGAAGATACACAAATGTTTTGGGATGACATTATTGAAGAAGTTCATTTTATATGGGAGGATATTGTTATAATTCCACAACAAAATATTATGATAAGAGTATCATAAATGAGTATTGATTTATACGAGAAATAAGTACAAAAAGAAGCACTCAAGTCCAAGGAGATAATTAAATATTTGAATGAAAAATATTCAACAAAATTAAGAGTGATAGTCACAATATTTTGGACCAAGCACACGAGTGATGTTGACATGTAGTACTCATTTATACGAGAAAAAGTACAAAAAGAAGCACTCAAGTCGAAGGAGATAATTAAGTAATTGAATGAAAAATATTCAACAAAATTAAGAATCATAGTCACAATATTTTGGACCAAGCACACCAGTGATGTAGTACTTTAACATGTGGAGGCATGGAAACTTCGTTGAAGGTGAAGACCGTGTGATGGGAGTTCCACCAAAGTATTCATTCCGTGCATCTTAATCTTTGTTGAAATTAAAGAAAGTGGCTAAGCGGATTACTGAATCAAATTTTTGTCTTTTTGTTGTAGAGGAGATCATCTGAGTTGTCAAAAAACGATGGAATTCGAACCTGATGAACAATGATGAGGCTAGTAGAAGGGTAAAAGGATAAAATAGGGTAATATTGGCTAGGGCTAAGCAATTAGCATGTGTGAACCATCGTATTGAGTTGATGTGAAGGAATATTGTAAACTAATATCATACACACTCAAAGTGATACCATAATGGTGGCGTTGTGATCACAAACGACCATGATGAATGTGCACGAAGAGTCGAATACCATAACGTACCACCCAAGGTATGATTGAGGAATTAAATAGTTAGTGAAAGTAACTCTTAGAGTAATCGAGTATGAGAGAGGTATTTGTAGACGTACACCATATGTTTTACATTTTCAAAAATAGGAAGGTCAATTTTTGAACATGAAAAGTCGTACATTAGTTCCCAGTTTAATTTAAACTAACTATTACCCACATCCTAATTGAAAACTATAAAAATTACATTTATGTTTATTTTAAAGTTTATATATTTTAACTTAAAATAAAACTATTGTTTTATAAATTATTTTATTTTGTGTAATTCTATATCTGTTCATTCTCTTTTTTTTGTACTTCTAATTTTTATGAATAGAATTTAAGTTTTAGTATATATAAATATAAAATACATTTAAAGGGAAATCATTTAAATTTATTTCTTAAATTTATCCAACTTTTACATGTTTTTATTATTATAATAATTAGCCTAATTAACATTAATATGTAATTATTATTTAAGATGTATATCAATAATGTTTTTGAATACTTTGATTGACTAGATTTTAGTTATTGTTTAAATATGTATATATATGAATAAAGTTTGGATGATAAAATAACTAAAAAAATATTTTTTTAATTAAAATTGATAAACACAAGAAACTCTCCTCCATCCTAGATTATTTCATTTTTCTAGTGATACTAACAAATATTATTTCATTGATTCCCCACTTTGGTTTATAACATATCTAAGTTTATAAAGCAGTAAAAACCAAAAAATGGAAATAGTTCACATTCTGAATATGGCTAGGAAAACTTGAAGTCTAAGTAACTTGTTTATTTTTTATAAACATAGCATGAAGAACACTAAAACATTCAGAAGGTTGCAAAAAAGCATATCTGATAGGTGAATTCAACATTGCAAAGTAGAGATTGTTGTGCACACAATTGCAAGAGATATCATTCATGCCTCTCCCAGCCCTTGTGTGTGTTACTATTTGCTGAACTCTGTTTTGAAATATCAATGCAACTTTTATTATAAAAAAAAAGGAGTTTTTCCCACTAAGAGTTGTAGTTGGCATGCTCAAGAGTGAAAATAAAAAAACCATAGATGAAAATGAAATTTCCTTCCAAAATGCAAAATGTTTGCAGTTGACGTGCTCAAGAGTGAAAATAGAGAAATTAGAAGTGAAAATGAACCTTCTTTCCAAAATGAAAAATGTTTTTAAACAAAAAAAAAAAAGAAGAAACAGAAAAATTAGAAGTGAAAAAGGAAATTTCCTTCCAAAATGCCGAAAATGTATCTATACATTCACAGTACCTAAATTATACATTTACGTTCCTATATAGCCTTACACTACCTATCAATCATAATATGGAAAACAAATCCCTATTGCATTTTTATAGATACTGCCTTTCAAATGCTACGTCACAAGAGAGGTTGTTGTACAGATCTTGCTTCAAATACTTGAAATGTAATGTAATTGAATATAGGTCTGTACACATATCTGTAGTATGGTTATCGAAAAACAAATAATGTCAAAATATTTTAGGTTTCTTAGTGCCATCTTCTTCGTTAAGCTTTGTCCCATTACAACTACTGCAACAACTCTCGTAACAACTCTAGTAGCTAAGTTATACATACCTTTCAAATTCAATGAACTTCTCAAATTTTCATATAATATTCCGGCGGCATTAACATCCAAGTGTATACATGGACACTTAATTATAATATCCATGTACAAAGTAACATCATGGGCATGAGGTTTCTATTCTCCTAAATTAAATCATCATTAATATAAATTATGGCAAATAGTTTAAATACATCAACAAGTCAAATTGAGGAAAATGTGTGAGTTTTCCATATAAAAAGGCAATTAGACTTTAGAATAAAAAAGGACTTTTGAAAGAAGACTATTATGGCAAGTAGCCCGCAAAAGTCTATTTGGCCTTAGTTGCCATCCACCCCTTCTCAAAATATGTTTTAGATTATATGTGCTAAGGATTTTTTAGAAATTGCTTGTTGTTACTAACCGTCATTGTATTTTAATAACATATTTTGACCAGCTCACACATTTTAAGGAAAATATGAGGGGAAAAACAAAATCTCAAAATATTATTTAAATAATAAAAATATGAGTGGATGTTTATTATTTAAAATATAAAAATATGAGTGGATGTTTTAAATCACCTACTTGATATGTTTTAATTATATTTCTTAAAAATGTGTAATTTAATTAAAATGTGTATTTAAATATATTTATAGAAATTAATTTGTGTTAATTTTTAATTAGATATGGATAAAGTTACATAAGAAGCTTGACTTTTTCTAGTTTTTCCGGCCCTCTCTCTTGGTTTCAAAAAAGGTTGTCATTGTGGGTGGATCAGTCTAGTGACGATTGACTTCAATGAGCTTGTAAAAAGTGGTACTAAGTTTTCAAATTAGTATGGGAGTGAATGACAATATGAACCAATATTGCTACACAATCATGATAATAGAAGGTTTTAATTATCAACAAAGAATAATAGATATGGCTCTTTTGAGTCTCTCTAGATATTGAGTTTTCAATTATAAAATTTATCACTTTTAAACTTACCTTTATATTAAGATATTATCTTGTTTTTTATTATTTAAATTTAACAAATTACCTTTAATAATTAATTAAAGATCTTATCTGCTTATTTTATGCTTTAGATAATAAGTATATTAGTAATTTCGTTCATATCATATTAAATATTAGACTGAGAAATAATAATTAAATACATTGTTTTTGACCAAATATAAAACACACATGCAAATTGTAATTTTCTTATATATTTTACTAAAATTAATTCATATTTATTTTAATTAATTTTTTAACTTAAAAAATATATATAATATATATATAGTTTAATAATAACCATTATTATGTCAAATTAAAATACAAATTTTATATTCATTCACATTTCAGTTTTACATCGCCCAGCCTGGAAACACATCTATTATGTCCTCTCGCACTCCTCTACAATGAAATCGGGGTAGTTAACACGCGAAAAGAATCGAATCGTCTCCTCGGATTACCCGGAAGCGATGTTGAGTCATTGCCCATGCTGCTCTCCTCTTATTTGTGATGACGTTGTTGTTAAATGAAGTCTCCGCCACTTGCAGGCCAATGCATGGGATTACAGATAAAAGAATGAATGTTCATTCTTCCGTTGAAGCGGCAGTAGCAGTAGAAGGTTTAGCTCTATGGCAATCACTTGCAGACGGTCAACCCGAGCACAATCTTCCAAAACCGCCAGCACCGCCTCAAAGGATTATTGTTGGCTCGTCGTTCGAAGCTGGGTTAGCAGAAAAGTCTTGCGGGCCTCATCACGACAAAAATGTTCCACGTCCACCAAGTCTACGAACAGAGAAGTACAAGATGGACGTGAATGGCAAGGCACAGATAACAAGGAATCATCAGACAGAGAAGAACAAATCAGCAGATACGCCCGGTTTAATGATTTAATTCTATTATAAAACACAGGGCACTAGTATATACTATATACTATATATTGTGATCTTTTGCATGTTCTAGTTCGTCCTAGGATATATTTTGATCTTTGAAGTATTTTCTTTCATGTTCCGATACATCTGTTACCTAATCCGCAACAAAATGTAATTTTGTTTTCTTTTCATTATAATGGATTATTTGTTGGAATAATCTAGGCACATACCATTCCTTTTAAATATAAGTGGAAAGAGGCTTGAGTTGAAAACAAATTCTTTTGGCTAACACAACGCATATTTGTTTTAGGAAAGTGATCTCTACTTCTATGTCTTATACTAAAAGTTTAGAGATCGACCTTATTAGGTTAGCTAGGCATATAATAATATTAAATATTCTCTTTCCCTGATGTTTATAAAATTTACGTGGAGGTATTTGAGTTATATTACAATAATGTTATGTTAATTATTAAGCTGAATAGTTCAAAAATTAAATATTTTTGTAATTTCTCTCTATTAATAAATTCAAATATATACCACATTTTGTATATTAAATTTTCAAAGTCGAAGGTTATATATTTTAGTTTAATTCTGCTATAAAGTGAGTTATTTTTATGTTAAAAAACAATTACCATGAATTTTACTAGGAATAACATTGGTCTTTTAGTTAAATATTATTAGAAAGTTTGAGGTATAGATTATCAAAGTTTGAAGTATAGATTATCAAATATTGTTGATGTGATTTATACGGAAATTAAAAATATCAAATATGCTTCTTCTTTTTGTAAAAATAAAAATAAAGGATGGACATCAAACTAGAAACATAATGTTGATCATTATTTTTATCATTGTTCCATTTTCTTTATTTTCTATTTTTAATATGATTTTAAATATTTTTGGTTGTGACAAGTCTCTAGATAGATTCTAGTAATAAACTATACATACATGTGTGAAAGTCCATATTTAAAATGCACACCACATCTTCTCTAAAATCACTACAACAAAATAGGAAAAACACTACAACAAGATAGGCCATTAGTGCCAGAAATATCATCATAATTGAGTGTTTTTTAGCATGTCACTACTACATAAAGGACTACTTTAAGACAATATTTGGGTAAATTGTCTTAACTTAAGGCAAAAAAAACTTGTGTATTGTCTAAAATATTGTCTTCAAGGGGTGTCTCAAAGATTATTGTCTTAAAAAATATTGTCTTGATTACTGTCTTAAAAAATATTGTCTCTATAAAGACAATATATAACACAAGCATTATTGTCTCTTAGGAGACAATTTCATTTTTGTCTCTCTAGAGAAACACTCACATTAGAGACAATATGTATTTAATACTGGCTATTGTCTCTCTAGAGAAAATAAATTTTTTATTCAAATATCTCTTTTCTCTCCTTAGAGACAATATAAAACAATGAATCCAGAAATATCTCACCATTGAAATAAATCGATATAAAAAAAAAAATTAATTAAAAATAAACTATAAAATGATTGATTAATTCATGTTAGTGCACAGTGGATTGAACCACCAACCTACTGCTTGTAAGGCAGACACTCTTCCATCGAGCTAGCACACTTTAAAGAATGATTAATTATTAAATATCTAGTGCTTAAGTTGGTACATATGTCATGAAATCATGTAATGATGGATGTAGTGAATCAGTCATCGTAAATGTCCAGCATACTTATGGTTTGTTGATGTCACGTAGCTAGGGTACTCCTTTGGGGCGAAATATTATGTTTGACATGTAATATGCTACAGTCCCTATGCTCAGAGGGAAAACCTATAGATTATAGAGGGAACCCTAACAATTACACAAATTCTCTCATGTATAAAACTAATGAGATGGGTAAATATGTAATGAGTCTTAATGTTGAGCCTATGGAAATTTCTAAGGATTTGATGAACAAGGATGAGAGACATGAGCTTGCTAGTCTATGGAATATTAGTTTTGATATGGCCTCTTCTAAAGATTTTTTTGCGGCAGGTGTTTTTTTGGTTTCTCCTGCGAGAACTGATCATCATTTTTCCTTCAGATTGGAGTTTTAATGTACCAACATTGTGGCTGAGTATGAATCTATGGTGTTGGGTCTTAAGACTGCTAGGAAGATAGGAATGAAAATGTTGAAGATTGTGGGTGATTCTGAGCTATATATCAATCAGGTGAAAAAACAATGTCAAGCTAAGCATCCAATACTGAGGTAGTACGAAAATAAAGTATAGGATCTATTCTATTTCTGCATCAATATATATATCTATGTCATCAGTCATGAGTACACAATATCACTGTACAACTGCTCACCTGCTTTCCCCCATGCTAGATGCATAAAAAATATGATGGTTGAGTGAAAAAAATGGATTGAATACATCGTAGGTGTCTCATGGATACATCATGTATACACAGTAGTCAGGAGAGGAGTATAACCTTGACGCTAGCCCTCTCCCTCAAGAGGATCATCTGCCAGTATCTACTATAAGCCATATCCTCATTTATATCCCATGCTTCATAGGGTCATCTGTGATGAGGTCCTCACTCTCATAACTCTAGCATTGCTCACTGTCTGTGACGTCCCTGACCTCTTCCTGTTTTACATGATAGCCTCCTTATATCACCTTAGATCGGTCTATAGACTCTCCTTATCTCTCCTTAGCTACATAATATTCGTGTCCTTAACTACTAGCATTGTACATAACAGAGCTATATCTGTGCCATAGTGTTTCATGGCCTAAACTAGTTGTATCTCTACTACACCTATATCGCAGTCACAACATATGTGGCCACCTGTGTGGGTGTGTATCCATGTGATCTCAATCACTATCTAAAAAACTAATCTTTGTTGCATCCTGTCTTACCAACTTGGAAAATATATTTTCAATTGCGTCCTCTAATTCCACTTGTCAGAAACACGGTGCAGCATTGAAATCCATTAACTAGACTGGTAATAACAATTGACCTTGACTAATCAACATAAGGCACACAAGTATTTTTTTCAACTGTTTAAAGCTTGATTCATTACTCTATTGTGGCGACTCCATAGACCTGGTAGATCATCAAAAGAGAAATATGTTATCTATGACCTGTGAGAAATCTTCCTCGCAGGTATAAGATAGTAAGACATTTAGGCAAGGAAAACTAATATAGAATATAAAAAATTTACAACCCACGTCTACAGTTTATGTCCTTAGCTATTTTCACACCATCATTGATAATCTTTGAAGAACCATACTTGCTTTCCAAAACAAAATTTCTTCTGTTTGGCCCAAGGGTGACTCTGACAAGATCAACAAGCTTGTTGACACCTCAATGCAAGACAATTTGAAAATATTTTCAATAGATGCACAATGAAATGCTAGAATATATGTCATATGAAACCTACATACAAGCCACACATTAACATCAAATGTATATGCACAAAGAAATATCTACCACAATAAAGTTTTATGTGAAAAGAACCTTCCTTTAAATGGACTTCTATTCTCTGACGTGCAATTTTTTTGTTGTTGATCCATCTTGGTTGAAGTACAAATCCTTTGCTATAGCTCTTGGATTGACTACCCACTCTCTCCTACGTAATCTTGTGGTTTTGCTTCTGCTTAATAAATTGAAGGAGATGGGTGAAAAAGCAACAAGTAAATACAATTGTCTGGGATTTTTGTCGGATATTGCACCCAACTTCCTCTCCTTTCCAATGTTAACTAGGGAGACAAACGTGGAAACTGTTGTCATAGTACCCATAGAATAGGCCATGTTCCCTTATTCTGAATATAGAATTACAATATCTTCATATTAGCTATTATTTCAGAAACATGAACTTCAAAGTAACAAAAAAAACATGTAACTAACAAACTAAGTAGCTATTAAGGCTTCTGGAAAAATCTATAGCATCACGACAGACATAGTGTAATGACCAAACAGTTATATGAATAATTTTATAAGTTACCATGCTAGGTAAATGTGAAAACAGGAATTATTACTTTATTAATATTGAAATGTCATTTATTCGAAATTATGAATTAAGTAATATTGTAAGTAACTTTGTGAGGAAAAGTTATTTACTTCCTCTTGCTTAATTAAAAGAAACAGTTGCCAGCAAATAAGGGCAACCCTAACCACTTTTCCTTACCATAGAAATGGAAAAGAGGAAAAAGGCCTGGGCTGTTAAGGAACAGACAGGAAAAAGAAAAGGAAAATAGAAGCAAGAAGAGATGGTACTATGTCTGGTGAGGATCAGATAGTATCGGCACTGTTGTGCATCATACTGCACTGCTGTTAGCATGCATCATCTTGCGGAAGGCAGTGGCCTGCAAGTGAGCTTGGGGGAGAGAATCAGGTCGAAATGACTGATCTCGTGGCTGGGAGGATAACAAGCTATGTAGGAGTTTCTTCAGTTTGAAACGACAGAGAATTAAAGAAAGCACGGTACAGGTAAGTGAAATGTGGTTACAGCATTAATGTAGGAATCTTTTCTTTCTCTGTAAAGACTATTGATTATCTATAAAGTAAGACTCTATTGTCTATCTGTAAGATAAGACTGTATTATAAAATCTGTAGGGGTTGTTGTCTACGGTAAATAGGAAAATAAAATAAGATGAACAGGGTAGTTTATTTATTTTTCCTTTAACAATTAAGACTGCCAGCTTATTCCTCAGTTTAAACCAACCAGTAGACGAATTCAAAGGTTAAGAAAAGATAATAACCGGTACCTTAATGAATATGAAACAGAGAGGAAAATTACACTGTACTTTTCATAACCGCATAAGTATAGTTCAAATTCCATGTAATATACTGTTACTCGGTCCAGACAACATATCAGAAACGAATTGCAAAATAATTTAGTAATATGCAACTAACATAAGGTAACATAATAGAAAGAACTATTTGCCAGGGATGGAACCAAAGGGTTTCCTGGAATTTCAACGTTTCCAGCACTCACCCGCGAGGGTACAAGAGACTGGGCATGACATCGCTCAGACTCATCTCCGAAGGAGATAACGGAGTCGACCGAGACAGAAAACCAGTTGGGATAATCATGACAAAAGATAAACCATCCATACATACACAAGTACCATGTAAACATACAGTGCACATCGAGTTATTGATAGAACTCTGTCCAGAATACCATTGACAGGAATATATAAAAGCACAAAGCCGAGGAGCAGACACAGCATCAATATAAACATATATAAATAACAGTCGCTAGAAACCCGAAGGCATTCCATAGGAAGAACCTCATCTCGGAAGGTAAAAACGCGATCATCACTATAGATTACGCACGCATGACCGCAAGGTCGGTGCATTCTAAATAAGTAACAGAAATATATTTCCAAGGTCGAAATAAGAGCAGGCGGCTATCGCTAACAGGGTAGAGCCCTCATAAGCATTCATATAATAAAACGAATAATTACAGGAGAGCACTCTTAGACTGCGTGAACTCAGAAAAATAACATTAATAGACATTGAAATATAATAGTTAGAGTCGATATACAAACAATAAATGATAACTCAGTATAAACCCTTAAAGTTCATTCGAAACTAGAACCTGTCATAACTCGAATCATTGTTCAAACTTTGGGTGGTAAAAGCCGACTGGCTACCCTCATTACAATTATGGAAGTTCAACAATAATATTCACAGATCCCTCGAGAATACTCGAGTTGATTCAGTTACCAAACCCTGACCTAGATTAAAGAAAACTACCCAGAACTGGACATGGTAAAATTAAACCCTCAGTAACCAGAGATTCCTTGCCGAGGGCATCATAACTCGGTCAAGCCATAATGAAGCACGGTAAGACTCCTGACATGAAGAAAATCATCATTCAGACCAAGTCCAAGTTAAAAGGAAATCACAACTTGTGGGTTAGGGTAACTCACCTGGAAATGCAGAGGAACCGGAATCCTGGAAACTCCATCGCCAAACCCTCGCCTTTGGTATCCTAACAAGGTTACAGTGCATATCTGATTAAACATGTTTTAATAAACAAACAAACAATAAGAAAGTTGTGCCTCTGTTGAAAAGAAAGGACACCACAGTTACCTTTAAATGAGAAGAGCTCGGACATTTCATACAGAAAGCTAGCCATATCGACCTCGACCATGGCGGACTGCAACCCAGGGAAGCTGACGGTATGGTTTCACCGAATAAAGAGCCGAATGGAGAATGCCATACTATAATCGCAGAAGTAACCAGCGTCGAGAGGCGCTGCCTCGCAATGACTATGCAAATGCCCGATGAAACCCTAGCCCAATTCCTTTTGAACCAAGACCTGTGGTTTATCACCGTCGATTTCCGGAGTGAAATCCTGAGCGTCTATACAAGATAGGATCCCGAGGGGTTATGGGCTAAGTTATGGCATTTAACACCATCAGCTGCCCCTGATTCAATATCCAAGAACCGTATCAGTGGAGGTGCGTGGAGAGACCAGTTGTCCCGTCCAGACAGCGAGTGGAGTGTTATACAGGTGAGCAAATCCAATTGATTGACTAACATTAAATACAAAGCCCAGGTGGTAGCGGGAATGATAAGGTGACATGTCCAAATTGCCAGCTTATGGCTCTCGTGAGCGCGAACACATGGAATCACCATAGAAATATATATATATATTAACATTCGAGCCTTTAATATGTTATAGTAACATTAATATATGAACTGATGACATTGTAGTAACGCGTAGAATATGTCAGTTAAATAAATTATGAAGGTCGAGTGCAAGGTAAATAAATTTTTTTGTTTTACTATATAAGGGTAGTGACATATCGTATCAGAGCCCAGCTACAGCACTGTGGCCTCTGGGCAGAACAACAATGACAGATAAGGACACTATTAAATAACTAACAAAGGTCATTACCGATAATACTCTTGAATGTTTCCTTCTGTTGTTGAATGAAGTACAGGTTTCAGATTTTGAAGACGAAGACATGAGGAGAGAGGATAACACAGCACGACGACCTGTAATGGGACAAGGTGTACTCGGTCCAGAGAATAACCCAGAACTCTGGGTGCAACTTGGGGAGGAAGCCAGAGTTACGAATCAAGCAATTTTCGAAACAGTGCAAGAACTGAAGAATGAGATGGCTCGACTTCGGGAAGACAATGCTCGGTTAACAATGGAACAAGAAA
>APFE030112529.1:0-11515 GCA_000404065.3 Pinus taeda
TTTGTAAATTGATAGAAATGAAGCTTTGAAACTTAAATTTCTTGGAATGTCGAGGTTCCTTTTAGTTTCTTCTCTCAATATATTTAGACAAGTCTCCTCTTTATTGATAATCTAAAGCAATATTGTCATTAAGCTAAGAGGCTAGTTTAGTAGCGAGTCTTATTCTAAAGCCTGTATGAGCGGGATTTGTAAGTTTGTTTCTTGGTCGGTCCCCTTTAAAAATAAAATTTAAAATTTAAAATTATGTTTTAAAGAGAAAAATAATGTAGCCTCTCATAAAAATAAATCAATAGAAGTAAAAAAAATATATGAGTAACACTTTTAAATCTTTTACTTTTCAAAAATATTTCAACAAGAGATTTAAATAAACTATTTGAAGATCGATCTCAAGTAATTTATGTGGATATGAACTTAATATATATTTATATATAGAAATAAATTTTCTAAAATAAAACATTCTAATGTTGTATATAAAAAAATATTCAATGTGGGTTATCAATAAAATATTTTAACAAGAATTAATATGGACATATACTGAAAAATATATTTAATAATAAAAACTACTTTAATTTGCTTGACAAAATGTCTAGATATACATCTATGTATATATAAAAATGTTTATTTGTTCCTATATGTATACTCTATTTATCATTCAAAAATACAATTTAAACACTAAGCAAACACATTGTATTTTACACTATAGAAAAGTTTGCACACGAAATTTGACCTGTGTAAACTCATGTTAAATTTGTGCTTAAAGATGGCTCTATGGTGGTAGATGCCTTCAATTTCTTATTATATTGTGTCATTGGACAAGTTTGACATTTTGTCTCAAACCAAACCAAACTAGACCAAATGAGATCGGGTGAGTACCTGAATTAGTCTTTATTAAATTGTTTTTACAAATGGAGTATCTATTTGTGCCTTGTTACAACATTCATTAAATAGTTCTTCCATTATCAGTTTCAGTTTAGTTTTGTTTAACATGCAAGCACATTCAATTGTGTTTATGATCAAATATATATATTTTTGTTGTAAGTCAGTATTAATTTTTTTTTATATATATTTATGTGAGATGTTTTTTTTTTTGTGAATCCTTCTCTTTTTATGTATGGAAATGTATATTTATTTGACATGCACTTAAATATTGTATAGTTATTATTTTATTAAAAATACTCATATTATAATGTATTTTTTTAATAAAAATTGCTAGAATGAATATCTTTATTTATTATTTTTTTTAAATTACACTTTAAATAGAATTATGGGGTTTGATTCTTTTATTGATATTGTAAAATAGATTCCAAGTTTATAATGTTATAAAATTGTACATTATAATGAATATATGATTTATTAAAAGAATAAGTTTCACTTAATGCTAAGTAATGTTAAGTCAAGTCAAGTTTATAAATTAGATTTAAGATTTGTGTCTTAGGCTTAGGATTATGCGAGCGAGGGAGGAAGCAATAGGAGGGAGAGAGATATATCGAGAGTGGGGAATTGGAGAGAGAGTGGCTCAAAGAGAGAAAGTGTGAGAAACTGAGATAGATGTTAAGACAGGGAGAGTCAAGGGGGAGAGAGAATGAGAAAGAGGATGAGACATAAAAAGAGATAGGGAGAGAGAGATATAGGAATAAATGGAAAGAGCGAAGGAGTGAAAGAGACATAAAGAAAGGGAGAGAGAAAGCGGGAAACGGAAAGAGAGGGAGAGGGGGCGAGAGAGAAGGGGGGAGGGTTATTAGAGAGAGTTGGGAATATTGAGAGAGAGAGAGAGAGAGGGATAGGGAGAGATAGACATAGTGGAAGTGGGAGAGGGAAGAGGGAAGAGAGGCAGTGAAAGTGAGACAAGGATAGAGAATGTGAGAGAGACATCGGGAGAGAGAGATAGAAAAAGAGAGAATGAGGTAGAGAGATATAGATAGGCGGAGAGAGAGATATAAAAAGAGAGAGAATGAGAGAGGAATTAAGAAAATGAGAGTGGAAGAATTAGAGAGGGGGAGAGGTGAAGATTTTTACAAAGAGAGTGAGGAGGATATAATGTCAGAGAGTATGTGAAAGAGACATTTTGAGAGTGAGAAAGAGAAATATTTGGAGGTAATGAGAGAGGGAAATATAAAGAGAAAGGGGGAGAAAGTGAGAGAATGGTGAGAGAGAGAAGGAGACATGGGCCAAGGGGGGAGGAAGTAGAAATGGAGTGAGCAAGAGACAAAGAGATAGTTAGGGTGAGATAGGAAGAGAGAGAGGGAGAGGAAAGGGAGCGTAAGAAAGAGATAGAGAAGGTGATATATTGAAAAAGAGATATAGAAAAGGATAAAATTTCACAGACAGAGTGAGAGAGAGACATAGTAAGAGTCAGAGAGAAATAATGTGAGAGAGAGACAGGAGTGACAACTAATAGCAAGAGATATAGGGAGTTGGAGAGAGAATGAGAGAGGGACAAAGGTATCGAATGAGGGAGGGCATATTTTGACCCGTCAACGTTCTTTCAAAATATTCATACACATTTTTCATTCATTAAGCATCTGAAGTAATATTCTCATTGACATTTATTGCAAAAAGGATTTTTTGAAATAGCATCTCCTATCTTTGCTCATGAATCTCTATTCCCTAACTCCAATGACAAGAACCATGAATTTATTCTAAAACCTTTGGAGTGTTGAATCTTCAAAATTTTTGTTATTTTCCGCATAGAATTTTCAGAGATGAGGGAGAGGACAAAGGGGTTGTATGGTGTTTGAATCGATCATTGAAAATTGTAAATGATATGAAAAACAACTCTATGGTTTCATTTGATTCATTTGATGCTAACTCTAGCTTTTGTAGATTTTATTTTCATGGTAGGATAGGAAATTTCTCTATATAATGTATTATTGTTTACATTGTTTGAATAGATCATTAACAATTTTAAGCTAGAAAGGGAAAAAAACAGGGTTCTATTTAATTTATTCGTTTATAAATAATGTTTTTTTTAATTTCACTGTGTAGCAAACATTTTCCTTTTGGGAGATATTTAGATTTCTTTACAAAAAACTCCTTTGTGTCAATATCATTTTATCTATCTTATGTAAATTTGTGTGGTTGAATATATCTTTTGCAAAGGAATGGCCTTACATTGTTAATGATTCTCTAGGTCATGTATATGATTACACACCATGAAATGCCTATTGTGTGGATCTTTTCTTAGAAATTTATTTATTTTAAATTATGTTTCTACTTGGTTTATCTTCTATACATTTATCTTACTGAACATGTGTGACTTTATGGAGGAATACTTTTCTGGTTATTTATTTTACCCTCAATGATATTTGTGTAAACATATTTAGATCATTTTTTGTAAGTAACACTTGAAGATTTGATGTTGAGTAATATTTAATTTTATATTTTTAAATGAATATATTACAAATATTTCATAATGATATCGATTCCCTTTCAACGAAGAGTTCGTCGTTTGCATTTTACATTTGTTTTCGAGGTTTTATTTTTTTAGCAACTTTGTTTTTATCATTTCCGCTAAAACTTTATAAGAAACACAATATAATTTATCGTGTAGGTGAAAAAACCTAGATCTACCCTAAATCTAGATCAAATATTTCAAGGTGCAAGCCTCTTTTGTGGGTGCAAACCTTGGGGAATGTTTTGCAACTAGAAAGGCGTAATCAATTTATTAGCCTAATAGATTGAATTTTAAGATGCATCTAGGGTTTTTTTTATACCATATGTATTATAAGGATCATATGGATGTTTATAAAGAATGAATTGATGTCTCCTAACATTTAATATTAAGTTATATAACTATGATAATGTTAAGGGTGTTAAATGTAATTGTGTCTATCACATAAAATCATATAAATAATACGATTAATACTGATACATAGAAAGAAATAGTCCTCATATTTGTTTTGCCTGCAACATAAAATGGTGACCAAAATGCATAAACTATTATGTAATTTTAGATAATATTGTTTAGTTTTAAATAAACGTATAAATGTTGAACTTTATATTTTATTATTTTGAAATTATAATTTCAACGATACTCATGAATTTTGGATTGAAGTAAACGATCAAAATTATAATTCAAATAACAACATAAATAACTAAGAAGATATTTTATTTACCTTCTCTTCACCAAAAACGTTGAAAATGTAGTTGTTAATTATTTTAGAGAAGAGGGATAAAATAAAGTGTTTTGTTTGGTATTATATTATTTTTTACTGACAGAAATATATTTCAACAAAAAAATTCATCCTTTAAAGAAAGGGTAGAAAATTCATTTCTATGTTGATATTTCAACTAAACTAGATTTATGACCAGTTTAAAACAACAAAGTGCAAATTAACTTTCATTACCTCAAACAATCCCTACATTTCACTTTCTAGGTGAAGATGCATGTTTACATCTCTATTAATCCCTCTAAAGTTTTATCCATTATACATAGATATATTATTGGTATTAGAGATAGATATATGATTGGTAAACTCTCTCACTCTACAACTTCTATTGGTAGGAGGCATATATCTGGTGACAACACATAATCAGTGGCCATTGAGTTCAAAGATCCATAGTCTCCTAGAAGTTTTACACCACTCAAAAGATTGTGTATTTTTTATTCTTGGTGCAATCAAGCATAGTAGTATAAAGCACTAGCTAATAAGTTACTAGCTCGCCAAATAATTTTTAAGAACTTCTCTATATCTCAACAAGAATCTTGTATATTTTCAATGATTGTATATCTTATTTATACCCATATCTCTATGAATATGAAACCATACACATTAGTGCTACAATTCATGGAATGAAATAATCACATGTGTAGCTAAATGTTTGAAAAATATGCTTGAGACAAAGATAAAAATAATACCCTTGAGAGAATAATTAAATCTAGCATCTAGTAATTACACATCTTCCTTATACGAGGATGTAGAGCACCAATCATGCAATCAATATATTTTAATATTTAATTCCATTTATTGATGTTATGTTTTACAAAGTTTTTATAAAAAATATTGAAACATTTTTTATCTAATTTTCTCTTAATGTTGCATTTATCCATACTTCAATGATTAATGACATCATAAGTGAAACTAGAAATTGGTCGATTCCCATATATGATATATGTTTTTTAGTCTATATCTTGGTTTCATAAGAGTACAAGGGAAATTTTTTATTTAGTGGCATACTTTTACAAGTTTCCAACAAAACATATATAGTCTCGAACGTTATTTAAATAAAAAAATCTTTAAAACATAAATTTAATTTGTAAATTTTACGAGAATGTTAATGTGATTGTAGAAAATATTTTTAAATTAACCTTTTTTCATTATAATTTATTTAAAATTTTGAATCCAATTATATCCATTAACTTTATGAAAGTATATATTTGAAACCAAAATTCATTTGCAAATATAAATTATAGATTGTTAATGCATCCTCTTTCATTATATTATACCAATCTAACTCACAGATGCATATAATTGGCCAATCCACATATGTACATATTTTTTTTAAATACTGATGATTTTTTTTTATTTTTATTTTTTTAACCTTTTTGCAAATTTAAAATAAAATATAATAGAAAACCTTTCATCGTTTAGTTTCTTATCATTCTCTAATCCAATGAATGTTTGTAACAAGTTTAGCCCCAAATTTATGTCATTCCATTCAGTTGTTTAGTCATTAACATTTTCCACATGTATCATTATTTATAAGCTAGTGATCTTTCTTGCATGGCTATAGATGTTTCTTTTGGAGAAATTTTATTATTTCATAAGATTACATTAGTTTATATAATTTTCTATGATCCTATTTTCCTCACCCATACCCTATTTGATGGCCAGTAGCTAATTACCAAAAATAATAGCTAATTACCAAAAATATTTTTTTAACTAGAATAAAAGAGACACATTATATTATAATACCTTCAATATCAAGATGCTCCTAGATACAATTACAAATAATATGACTTTACATAGCCACTATGCTTCAGTCTAGATCATGGTGATGGAGGAGACCTAATGTCACAGTGGATGTGCTTCGCCATATAGCCTGTGTCCCTTCAAAGTGATCCAATTTATGTTATAAGAGCGATTGTACCCTTTGCATGCTAGCCCAACAATCAGGAATATGTGAATGGTTTCTTTACAACTCATTCATGACACTAAGAGTTGTATTCTTGTCTTCATGTTAGTCTTTGTTCAGTTTCTCCATAGGTTGGGTGATATGTCAAAATTGCCTAATAAGGTTGTATTGCAAGGAAATAAGTCCTAAATACTAACGGTGTGGGCTAGAATGGGGTAGAGGGTCTCACCATGCCCGAATCTCCCACAAGGTGTCATCCTTGTTGAGCCCTATCTATAGTTCCATTTCTAGCCCTACCTCATTGATAAAGCATTGCACTCCAAGCTATATAAAAATAATTCTTACAAACCAAACAACTATTTCCATAAAATAAATCAATACACCCAGATAGAATACCCCCATAACCCAAATATGTACATCATAGACATATATAAGTGGTTAGGGCTAACATTCACAACCTAAGTCGATAAACACACCAAACCCTCCATCAAAACACCAGGAACTCAAGGTCCTTATAAAACGAGGACAACCAATTAATGCTAGATGGATCTATGTATTCTAGTCCACCCACTAACAAAATTCATCGCACCAAGACATAAACCCTGGACTAAACCAAAACCTTGTAAACAATCGTAATATCAATCAAGAAAATAAAGATCCAATGTCAATGGTTAATTAAGAATAAGGCCAATATTGGTGAACTATGGTAGTTCTTAACCCCCATGAAGATGAATACATAGATGATGATATCAAGACATATATAGTGAAGTTAGCTTAGTGATGTATAAACCATTGACATACCCCTCTGTGAAAAATATTTCCTAGTACATCTCGTTGTTTCTCTAGTGTGTATCATTTGGCCAAGAGAACTATTTTTTCTACCACCTAGTATTGTAAAACCAAAAGGAAACTTCTTCTAAAGAGTTAAATGAGTCCTTTGACAGGACAAGGTTGGAATGATCCTAGAATCACCTTATATATTATACAATTTAGTATTTCCCATATTAATTCTCAGTTGATCCCCAGTTTGAGCACGTAAATCCCTAGTTCCCATGCCTGAACCAATGCAACTACTCCCACCCCCATCATCTTGTTGAAAGTAATAAAATATCACCTCATCAATTAACATAAATTCACATGTTCTTACATGGCTCGAGGGTATCAAGACAACCATCCTTAATTATAATTAAGGTCGAGTTAGTAGCAGGAACCTCTGTGAGCCTCACTTCATGATGTTTTTTCAATGCCAATGGGTGGCTATAATTATGAATTACTTGCATGTCTATTTGGATCTTAATTCGTGATTGAAATCTCCACCATCTTAAGGGGATCCCCTATTGGGTAAATATGGAATGAGAAATGTGACATGCAACCACATGGTGGAGACTTAAAATGCATTGGACATTTTTTAGTTATATTGTACTTATTTAATTTCTAGCCTTTCTACATAATCCATTATTATGAAGATATACTCTAGTAACTAATTATATGTTAATTGTTTATTTTAGTATATTTGGATGACAATAGGACACATTGCATTTATACATTAAAAAAAAACATTGATTGGATGATGGAATGGATTGAATGATGGAAAAAATATATTTATGGTAAATTATCATGACATGGTGTGACTGCATTAGTCAATGAAGTTGAACGTGAGGTATACACCAATAATAATGAGAAAAAAATTGATTTATAAAATAGTTTAAAACATAAAAAGGGTATCATGTCCACCCATACTATTTATTTATTTTTTAATATTATATTTCTTTATATCATCTATTTTTTTTTTAATTTCCATAAATTATAGGTATAAATATTTTTATGAACTGAGAATGCATTTTTTATATGCATGACATTACACAATTAAAACACTACAAGGTTATGCGGTGTAACGTCCACAAATTCTACATCAAAAAGTTGGATGAAAAGAAGAAAACTTCTAATATTGGGATTTTCGAAGTATTTTAGGTTACTAATTCTTCCTTAAGAAGTGATAGACATCCAAAACTCTCTCAAAATAGATACTATTATTTGCAATATATAGTGGAATATGAATTTAAATCCTTCAAAACATTTTTGTTCTACGTTAACTCGTAAAAGTTACAAATGAATGAATGTGATGATGACATAATTGTTGTTCAACATGGTAATTGATTTATCATGGTTAATACAATAAATATTAATATTATGTGTGATGTTGGATGCTAATATGGAGAGTTCGTTACGACCCTTGCTTACATCACTCTCAATTTCATAATACCCCATTTTTCTACTATAAATAAGAAAATAGGTGGAATCGTTAGAAATGAAACACACAATTTTAGACAACATGGGAAGAATTCACATTGCGACATAAATTAAGATAAAAAAATGTCTTAGACATTCTAAGTTATTACAACATTTCTTTTTAGTGCACCCTAGCAAAGACAGTAGGTCCTTCCATGTCCTAGCTAGACCATCTACCATGTGCAATTTCTAGCCAACAATATTGTAGGCTATCAAGGAATGTCGCTAAGATATCCTAGGACCTTCAAAGGCTCCACTAAAAGATAGCATCAAATAAATAATTTCACAGTTGGAATGTTTTATTTCATAAAATAGGTCCTAAAGGGTATTTAGCATGTATGACACAATCTTCATTAGCATCAAATGTTGGAGTTATTTTCTAAGGATTTGTCTCACAAATATTAGGTCATGCAATATGTCAATGCTAGTGTTACAATACTTTTCTTAACTTCATCTCACAGAATCCCTAGTGACCATCGTCTAGACAATATTTAACCCTTGCATCACAAAATAAAACTATGACAATATGATTACAGCAAAAATACATGTATTATATAGTGATAAAGTTGCAAGAATGGGGACACTCTCCTCAATTTATAAGATAGGTGAGTTATCCCAACAATATAAAATGGACCAAGTGCACAACAACCTAATATAAGCTATTAGGGTATATCCACATCAATAGTAATTTATTGAATATATACAAGCATAATGCGGTGCTTGGAATCCACCTCCAAAGTGGTGGGGTCTCCAAGCTAAGGTTCCACATTTCAATCACTCCTCATTACATGGTTTTGTTATCTCTATAAAAAGACTCCAAGCTTTAGTGCTCCTCAGCATATCATAATTTAAAACAAAATCCATGTATTACACTCTACAAGCAAGAATCCCTCAATAGAGCCACTCAACATCCTAGACTATGTTGTGTCCTTGTGATGGTCCTAGTGGGAAGTCCACTTATCCTAGTGCATGTTAAGATCCTATCATCAACGTCATGGATGTAATGTAGATGATAATTTAACATATGATATCTTCTAAAATCTAGATGATTTTAGTGCCACAAGACACCTCTGCACATATATCATCGACAATCATCCATTTATAGTAAGAAATCTAAATGTTGAGAAACCAAAATAAATTATGTTATATCAAAAGGATTAATATTTCCTGGTTCAATCCACATAACATAAATTTTACCAATAGCATAGTGTAAACACCTTGATACAAATAAGAAAGCTTTTTCTCAACGATGAAAATAAGTTTAGCAAAAAGAGTATTCTCCCTCTAAATATCCATTGCACTTTCTTTTGAAAAAATTTAGCCACCATAATTTCAAAATAAATCCATAATGGCATGAAAAGAACCATATCCCAAACACTACTCCACATTAAGGAATCACAATACACCACCTCTGAAAAAATTGAATTCTCACCGATGGAAGAATTCCATTGAATATGGTTAGAATATATCCTAGGAGGCATACTTAACTTCATCAATAATTACATCCATATTTAAATCTTCCAGGATGAAAGGGTAAATATGTAATGTTTACTCAACTTTCCTTTTGTGGTTTTAGATCTAGCCCATATTTTACATCGATATCATATTTTTGGAAAACATCCTTCTCACTCCCTTGAGTAACTAAAGGAATTTATTGTGAACTTGAGGAACATGCATCCTAATAAAAATTCACATATTGATTCACACAATGATTTTTTTTTCTTGAATCCTAGTTATCCTCTTTTTCATACGAACGTGAATATATACTAGACGCTGAAATACAGAGAAATGTGATACATTTTGTTTCATACAAATGAATTCCTCTTTCAGTTTTTTTTTCTTTAAACATATTTGACAAAAAACTCTTCAAAATATAAATTTTGGTTTTATAGGATTATGCCTAAGACACTTGGGAAAATATAGGTCATTTATCCTATACTTAGTAGCCTCAATGATATAATTGTTCTTTATTTATACAACTCCATTTTTATACTAATTGTAAGCCATTTTCAATTGTCTTCTCATCCATGGATCACTGCAAAAAGAGTTAAAGTTCAAGGGATTTAGCTGCCTCCATTTATTTTGAAAAGTAAATAATCCTCTACCCTATCTATTTTTCAAACATGGAGATAAAACATTGTGACATTACACAATGCTTCATCCATATTTTTCATAAACATATATTTGTTCTATTTTATTGCAAATTATCAATGAACTTATAATAATACATGTTAGCTTTCGAAGAATGAGACACATAAATCCATACATATTAAAGTGGATTAATGTGTGAGTCTTCATGGATATTTCTTCTTTTGCCATTGATTTAAAATTTATTTTTGACATGCTTGCTAAGTAAACATACATTACATAAATCCTACATTCTTTGAAGGATCTTCAATTCTCTAAAATTATTTGGGAGATCGAGTTTAATTAGTCTAAAATGTTTGATGATAATATACTATTCAAAATATAAAAATAGAAGAAGTTTTGTAATATTCCAAGTATTCCATGAACCATTAATATAAGGTGTATAGGAAACAGATTTTTAACAAAAATCCCTCACTTAACCTATGAAATTATTTAGTAACAACCCTTAGATTTAATGAAAATGTCATATTTGTTTGCAAATGTGGATTCAGACAATTTTATCTTGAGGACATAATTGGGATACAATCAATTTTTTGTATCCTAACTATGGATTTATATTATTTGTATTTTCTCTTTAGAATTTATTCAATTTTATACATACATACATATCAAATTGGAAAAATTCAACACAGAGAAAAATATTTTTTCAATTTTTATTCCCTAGTAATAATACTTGGTGGATCCAAATTATTCAAAAATCATAGATAAACGCTGAGAGAATATTTCAATAACATCTAACAACTACCGATCAACTGTAAAGTAAGCAATAATTCTAACACATGTTCCATTTGTAATATTCCCATCTAGCCTACGTGGCATAACTATTTTCTTAAGATAAAGTAAATTATTTAAATCTTGATTTGTTGAACAATGAAGAATTTAGTGTTCAATATGATGAAAGCTAAATTAGAGTAATTAAAATTATATTATGTTTTAATTTAATTATGACACAATATTCACAATTAACATCCGTTCATCTTTTTTTGTTGAATATGTAAATATA
>APFE030112536.1:0-13090 GCA_000404065.3 Pinus taeda
CCAAAATTTGGGGTTTCCATGCGGCGCCCAAAATTTGGGGTTTCTACTCGACGCCCAAAATTTGGGGTTTCCACCCAGCGCCCAAAATTTCATACTGTCATCATTGTCATCCTGGACCAATGCTTCCAAGGTCATTGGGGACTGACTCAACGTCGGAGACCCGATGGCTTTCCAACATGCAATAGACATAATGCAGGTTGATGCACCCTCATCAATGACTATACGATGGATCGTTTTAGAATTGATGACGACTTGAATGAGGAAAGCTATTTGATGAGACAGTCAAGGAACATGGCTCTCGAGGTCGAAGGTGATTAAATCCGAGTCCGCTGGGTCGATGCCACCGATGGCCGATAGCAGGGACTTCCTCTGGGGGGGCAGCTCTGAAGGACCTCTAGGGCGGACATAGCAGATGAAGCCTGGGAGGGGGTCGGATTGTCGTCTCAGTACTCCGTCTCTCGATATGGAGAGGACCAGAGCTGGACGGGGGAGCATTTGAGGGAACCTCTGGCTCCTTCCCGGCGGACGACAGATACTCCTTAGATCGAGTTGTTACATGAATAGGAATAGTTCCAGCCATGAATACCTGGGAACCGAAGGGAGAAGATGAAGAAGGATCAGCCACCATCTGGGTTTGCTGAGAGGGAAAGGGTTCTTTCAGAACCGCAGGGACCCCAGGAGCACCTTTCAACAAACGACTAACTTCGGACCACCTAGGGTAGTCCTTAGTGTAGTGATCTTCCTCACAAATGAGGCAAGGATATTTAGGTTTGCGTTTAGCTCCTTCCTTGGTGGGAGGTTTAGAGGATTCCTGCTTGGGTTGATCGGACTTATTTTTCCCTTTCCCCTTTTCCTTTTTCTTTCCTTTCGAGGTCTTGCCTGTCGTGGTGGACTGGACGGCATTGACCTCAGAAGTGTTACCGGAAATTACAACAACCTGGGAAGTGTTTTCGTGGGATGCACTTGACTTTTTCTTCCCAGAGTTCGATGATTTTTTAGAGGCCTGGTTTACAGAGCCAATGACTCCATCGACAGATGGCTTGGGCGGAGCCTTGGATGTACCGGGCCTAGGGGCGTCTGGCAAATAATCATACAAAGTACCAGACTGAGAGTAAACTAAGTCTAGGTACTGAGCGCGCGCGATCGCTTGCTCTTCAGTTACGGAGGCTCCCATAGCAATGTCCCGCGCAATCTTGGGGACAAAGGAAGTCGTAAACTAGTCGGTGAGGAGGAAATCAGGGATCCAGAACTTGATTAACCTGCGACGCCTTCTCCATTCGTGAATATGATCGGAGATATGCGTAGCAGTATCCTGCTTAAGAGACGTGAGGAGGTGAGTCCCTATCTCGTACCGAATGGGTAACTGAAAGTGATTCAAAAATGCCATAGCCAACGAATTGAAATCATGAAATGACGCACGGGCCAATTCAATATACCATTTAGTTGCCGAACCAGTGAGGGTCCTCTGAAAGAGGCGAAGCCGGATCGAGTCATCGAGCCATGAATTTGACGAACACCATAAGTGATACGTCATCACATGAGCCTGAGGGTCCTCTCCGGTCTCCCCATCAAATTTGGGACAACCACTAGGTATTTTAGTTGGAACTGGTGGCCATTGTGGATCGTGTAGAATGGGATCATTTGTTAACTTCGACACATCGGGCAGTTCCAAGGTTGCTAAAAATGGTAGCTGCAGATTAAAAGACATTTGTGCCTGATACGAGGTAGAACCAGAATTCCATCCAGTTCCTAGTTTCCCCCACTGTCCTTGTCCCGATGGACCTGGTCCGTAAGGGCCTTGTCCATAAGGATTTTGTCCATAAGGGTTATTCCCAGAACCGGGTTGCTGATTCTGCCCCCCAGCACCCCATTGGTTACCATATTGGCCAACAGGTTGTTGATAATTCGGATAAGGATTACCCTGCGGCTGTTGGTAATTCTGATACGGGGTATATTGATTTTGCCCCTGGGGTTGTTGGTATCCGTACTGAGCCTGGGAACCAGGCGGCATTTGATGACCAGATTGGGATTGATACCCACCTAAATGCTGGGGTTGGGATTGGTACCCACCCGAATAAGGAGGCTGGGCGTGATAACCACCTGAATAAGGAGGCTGGGATTGATACCCACCTGAATAAGGAGGCTGGGATTGATACCCGCCCGAATACAGAGGCTGGGATTGATACCCGCCTGAGTACAGAGGTTGGGATTGGTACCCGCCCGAGTAAGGAGGTTGGGATTGGTACCCACCTGAATACGGAGGCTGGGATTGATACCCACCTGAATACGGATGCTGGGATTGGTACCCACCTGAAAGAGGAGGTCGGGATTGGTACTCGCCTGCATGCTGAGCCGTCTGGCCAGAAGGTTGTCCTGGTCAGATTTGAGATGGCCCTGTTCACCCAGAAGGTCGAGCTTGCTGAGTGAGGGGCTGCCCTTGTGCAACCGAGGATTGTCCTTGTTGACCATAGGGTTGCTGAGCGGTAGGCCGGCCTTGCTGCACGTAAGGCTGGCCCCCTTGCCCAGAAAGGTTGCCTTGTTGGTTTACGGGTTAACCTTGCTGCCCATAAGGTTGTCCTTGGTTCCCATAAGGTTGCCCCGAAGGGTAGCCTTGTTGGGTACCTGGTTGACCTTGTTGGGCGTTGCGTTGTCCCGGGATTCCAGAAGGTTGCCCAAGATATGTAAAATCCGGACCACTAGAGACTAAAGGTTGTCCCTGATTGGGTTGTCCTTGTGGACCTCCCTGTTGACCTGGGTAATTTTGACCAGCATACTGCTGCCCATGATTAGGCTGCGAGTAGGGCTGTTGACCCTGGTAGGGTGGTCCTTCATGTCCTTGTCCCGGATGGTACTGGCTGCCACCATAGCCGGTGGTACCCCAAGCCACGTTCAATGGAACGGAAATCTCATCATAAGGTATTTCAGGCAAGGAGGTAAACAAGTAATGATTCTCAGGATCATAATATGGGCCTTGCTCATCTGGGTTTTGGACATTACGCAAGTATTGAAAATATGCCTCCTCTGCCATCATATGATCGGAAGAAGGAGGAGCACCACTTGTAGGGTGCACAACTGTAGAAGCGGGTGACAGTTGACCACTTTGCGTTGGACCTCGAGATGGGCCAGCGGCAGAAGTGACAGCTGATGACGCTGTGACGGTACTAACAACTGGAGTTGACGCCGCGACACAAACGGTCGAGTTAGAGGGGACTGTTGTAACAGCAGTATGGTGGACTTGGGAAACAAATGGTCCTGTGGTAGGGACGATGTTTTGATCCCAAACAGAAGAGGAAGCTGCAGAGTTCATAGCATCCCTCAAAGATCTGTAGCGCGGCGGCACCGTGACACCCAAAGACGTAACGGTGTAGGGCGTAGAGATTATGGGGGATGTCGCCGGAATGGGAGTATCTATACTCGACATGACGAACGGGCCACTCGACACAGGAGAAGTGTCGCCCATATCGGAAGAAGCCATTGGAGATGGGACATCGACAGGAGTGGCAGGAAAATCCTCATCAAAGGGCTCCTAAATAGGGTTGTAAAAGAACTCGTAGAAATCATCCTCTGGAGTTCAAGAATTCAATGGTTGGATGCTCGGAACAATGGGAAGAGCATCACAGACCGGAGTTTCAGGGGCAACAGAAGATGGAGACCCTTCGTCACTTGGGACAGAAGACGGAGTTGATGGGTCCGCTAGGATGATCAAAAAACGACCCTAGGCAAGTTAACAATAAAAGCCTACTCAAAACTAAACGCACACAAAATCTAACCTGGTAATATTATCGTGGCCAATTAAATTTTAAGACACGGGAACTGAACTTGACCTTTTCATGTTTCGAGAGTCGAGAAAAGGACGAAAATATGACTCTATCTCCTTCGAATGTTTAATGAGCACGAAGTGACAAGACGCTCACCTACACCTTTTCTTTTAGGGAGTCCGAAAAGGATCAAAAGTGACTGCTCTGGAGATTCTAAGCAAAAGGTTTACCAAGCAATCCGTAAAACTGCTTATACACATTGGCAATCGTATGAGAACCAAGGACTTTTCGTACTGCAGTCAATCTTCCCGAATGCTGTGTTCGGTGCGTTACAGTTCACAAGGCAGCAGACTCGGCTTCCTATGGATAAAGGATGCAAACCTAGTGGAGTCTCCCCATATATACGCGACGGTACGTCGGAGCCCAAATCCGTGCTAGACCACAATTGAATCACACCAGGAGGAATCACCCAACCTTAATGAGAAAACAAGAGTGACTAGGTTTAACGACGCCGGAGCACGTCTCTAGCCTAGACCTCTAGATATTTGCGTTAAGTTCCAATGCGTTTTTAGATAAATTTGGTTTATTTTACGGTTGATCTTGAATTAAGTTTTGATTTCAGGTCCTACCGTATGATATCTCAAAAATACTTATATGCAAACTACATGCCAAATAACATCATTTCGTTCGATGAGTTCTAACTATGAGAAGGTTAGGAATTTTTCAATCAAACAAAACGAATTCAAGCAACCAAACAACCTAATGCAACTAATGGTAAGGAAAGGAAACTTTTCTTTTGAAAACACAAATCAACGAAATGTTCTTTTCCTTTTAACAATTAAATGCAAAAGATACTAGTTTAATTCTTTTTCAATGGCACAAAATGCTTAAAATGATTTTGAGAGACAGCTACACCAAGCAAAAGAAATGAAATCACTCAATGCAAACACAAGAAAGTTCCCAAGACACTAAAAACCAGTTTTCCAAATCAAAGGAAAACAAAGGCTTATGAGCTATGTGATCTAAGCTCAACAAGACAAAAAGGAATTCAAACAAGGAGGAAGCAAATCGCTTGGAACACAACCAAAACACTTTCAACATTCACTGAGCGAATGTGAAAAGCAAATCTAAAGTCGGCTGGTCAAACAAGAAAACAAGATCCCACGGAAGGCTTGACACACACACGGCCACTAGATGCCCTAGGGCTTGAGTGCGAAATCAATAGAGAAAAGCAAACACCTGGAGGATGGGAGTTCAAAACCAGTCAAACAAGGATCCAACACACTTCAGCAACTATAAAAGTTAAGGCAAAATGCAAACCAAGCAATGAAAGCGAAAAGGAAGGCTTTGCAAAACTGAAAACAAGTAATAAACGAACCCTTGCGGAACAAGACTTCAAAAGCAAGTGTGTCACAGCTCAGACAAAATAAAACAAGTCATAAACCAAGTGGAAAGAGCAGGGGACAGTCAAACCAACAGGTTCAGGAGGCAAATTTGGACAAAAATGAATTCTACAGGATCAGCGCGGGTGACCCTTAGCAACAAAGCAATGACAAGACAACGAGCGTAGCAACTTTGCGCTGTCAGCGCGGAAGGACACAGATTAAGGGCGCTGGCTTGAAAACAAGGTCAGCGCGACTGTTAAACGTACAAGCGCGATGACAGGGAAAGCAAAGAAACAGATGTGCGATTTCAGCGCGACTGTTCTGATTTAAACCGCGCTGAGGCTAAAAAAAAGTAAAATCAAACCAAAAGCTCCCAGACCAAGGTAAAAGTTTTTAAAACAATTAAAGAATTTCCCAAAATGAACCAGGAAATTGAAAAACAGAGAACTAATCCCCAATTTTTGACAAGAGAGTGACAATCAAACTCAAAACAAGGATGAACAACAAAACACACAAGCAATGGTCCCCAGCGGAGTCGCCAAATTGTTGGAGAGGTAAATCCCCTCTACGGATAGAGGCGATCCCTACTAGCCTAGAACGGGTCTAGCAACAATCAATCAATGCTACTCTGCAAGTTCCTAGTTGCAATTACAAAGTGGGTAATGAACACCTACCTAGATTCCAGCGCTATGTTTGATGAAGAGATGCCACTCTCGCTCCTTCACTCCGGCTGGTCACAATCCTCCACTATCCTCGTGGGCGGACACCTGCACAAGCAAAGAGAAGACAAACACAAGCGTAAAATCTAGTAAAAGCAACTATACATCAGTCAGAAAGGATGTAATTCACATTAACCATTATAAGACAATTGAGAATGGAACCATAACATTAGTCATCTATCTTTTATTAATCAAAAACAGAGAAAGGTACAACCAATGTTCTGATGTTGAGTCCTTCTCAAGAGGGTCCAGCCAGCAAGTCTCATAAGCATTCACCCTTGGAGGTAGATCTCCCAAGACAAACAACTCTCTCTCTCACACAAGGCAACAAACTTCACAACCTTCCTTAAGCTCTCTAGCAATCCACACTCAACACACCAAATGCCTATTAAGAGTAGCACTAAAGCACTATGAATTCCTCTATGTCAAAGTCTATATGTCAAAAACTAGCTGCTCATGGCAATGGTGGAGGCTTATATAGGAGAAGGAGTCTCCATGAATAGTGAAAGGATTAGCTTATCTCCAAGAAAGGTGGCTCATAAGACGAACAGACATGCCATAGAAGGGAGGGCGACCTTTACAAAGCCAACAACCAGGTCTGGAGTCATCTGGAAGGCTGGCTGTTAGAACAAACTCGCCCAAACAGGATCAACGCGGGTGCATAACTGGACTGGCGCACTAACATCGCATCTCAATGATTGAAGAGGTCTGGTCAGCGTGACTTAATACAAGTGGAGGGTGCGCTGGATATGAAATTCGATCAGCGCGGGAAACCCGTGTGCTTCCGCACTGGAAGTGCACCAATTGCACTATCATCTACCAGTTAGCACGGTTATTTCAATAACAGTCGCGATGATCCAATAAACTTAGGCAAAGAGGGTTTTTTGGCCATTTCAGAGAGCATGAGCATGATGGATTTGATTTCATGACACAGTAGGGAGACTGACAAGGAGACAGTGACAAATTACTGTGTAACAGTAACACTGGCCATGGTCATTCCGGGAGGCATATGTGAACAATTCCCCTTCTGCTCTCCAAGTTCTTGGAGCTGTATGGGCTGTTGTGGTGTGGCTCCCCGGCTTGTCCTGGTCTCCTCGTGCCCCTTTAGATGATACCAACAGCAGGTTTTCTTTCCGTGTGAAAGGTGGGTTGGCAATCGAGTTGTGTTTTCGGGTTTGCCTTAATGATGGCCTTGGGTCGTTTGTAGGGTGGTCGATTTTCATCTTCTCTCCATCCCCACTCGGTTGCACATGAGTGGTAATGTTGGCCATGGTCGTCCTCGGAGGCATATGTGAACAATTCCCCTTCTGCTCTCGAAGTTCTTGGAGCTGTATGGGCTGTTGTGGTGTGGCTCCTGGGGTCATCCTGGTCCCCTCCAGATGATACCAGCGGCAGGTTTTCTTTTCGTGTGAAAGGTGGGTTGGAAATCGAGTTGTGTTTTCAGGTTCACTTGAACGATGGCCTTGTGTCATTTTGTAGGGTGGCCGATTTTCATCTTCTCTCCATCCCCACTCGGTAGCGCATGAGCGGTAATGTTGGCCATGCTCGTCTGGTGAGGCATATGTGAACAACTCCCCTTCTGCTCTCCAAGTTCTTGGAGCTGTATGGGTTGTTGTGGTGTGGCTCCCTGGCTCGTCTTGGTCCCCTCGTGCCCCTCTAGATGATACGAGCGATAGGTTTTCTTTCTTTCCATGTGAAAGGTGGGTTGGCAATCGAGTTGTGTTTTCGGGTTTCCCTGAATGATGGCCTTGGGTCGTTTGTAGGGTGGCCGATTTTCATCTTCTCTCCATCCCACTCAGTAGCGCATGAGTGGTAATGTTGGCCAAGCTCGTCCCGGGAGGCATATGTGAACAACTCCCTATTTTCTCTCCAAGCTGTATGGGCTGTTGTGGTGTGGCTCCCTAGCTCGTCTTGGTCCCCTTGTGCCCCTCCAGATGATACCAATGACAAGCTTTCTTTCTGTGTGAAAGGTGGGTTGGTAAGCGAGTTGTGTTTTTGGGTTTTCCTGAACAATGGCCTTGGGTCGTTTGTAGGGTGGCCGATTTTCATCTTCTCTCCATCACCACTCGGTAGCACATGAGTGGTAGTGTGGGCCATGCTCATCCCCGTCCCTCTTGCCCATCCCAACGATAAGAATGGTTTGCTCAGTGCTCCGTTGAACCTTTGTTGTTGTGGTCCCAGATGGGATCCCCAAAACTCTGTCGTGCCCATGTCACTGTTGTGCCCCTCGGTTGTTGCAAACAGAAAATTTTTATTGCGCTGGGCAGCCATGTGTGGCTCCATTGAAATTGGATCCTCGTTATATTGTTTGCCTCCTCCCTATTGGGTGCGGAGGGTTTTTATTTTCGTGTGAAAGGTGGGTTGGTAATTGAGTTGGTTTTTCGGGTTTGCCTGAAGAATGGCCTTGGGTCATTTGTAGGGCGGTCGATTTTCATCTTCTCTCCATGCCCACTCGTTAGCGCATGAGCGGTAATGTTGGCCATGCTTGTCCCTGGAAGCATATGTGAACAATTCCTCGACTGCTCCAAGTTCTCGGAGTTGTATGGGTTGTTATGGTGTGGCTCCTTATGATGGTTGGCCTCTTCATTGTTCGGCTATTTATGGCGCCAGTTTCTTGTGCTTGTACTCTTTCTGTGTTGGCATTGTCAGTTGAGATGCATACATTTAAGAGGGCCATGGAAGGGTTTTGGTTGTAAATTCAAGGGTTAGCATTCCTTTCAAAGTGCACATCGTTTGTGGTTGCACTGGCTTTGAGGTTTTGATAGATGTGTTGGCCCATATGTTTGATCGTGGGGTCAGCTTTTTCCTTGCATCTTGCGTGTAAGGCAGGCTTTTTCGGTTGGAAATGTTAAGTCAAAACGTTTATGGGCATTTTGTTGTTTCAATTGTGTATGTGCTCGTGGTCCAATGGGGAGGAGGCTTGCTACATCGATGGTGGGGCCTATCTAGAAGAAGGATTTCGAGGTGGAACGCTTCAACCTCCCTCCTTTGTGTGGAGGTGGCCGTAGGGGAAAATTATTCATCGTCCGGTCGGTAAAGCTGTGGGAAATCTCCTAGGTTGCCTGTACGTAGGGTGCGTGGGGTGCGGAGCTACCTGATCCGTCCCCCTGTTTGGATATGTTCTTGTATTGTGTAGCGAGCCTCTTGATTTGAAATTATTTGCTTCCTTTGCCTTCACATCATGGTTGCCGCAAGCGGTCAAGTGATCAAGGTTCGCCGTTGCTGCTGTCCGGGTGGACTCCTAGGTGGCCTTGGTGCGCGGCGGGGAGGGACGGGGGGCATTTCTAAGAGAGGTTGTGAGCTCGGTTGGTCTTGTTTTGTTTCCTTCCGTTTCCTTTGCATTGAGGCTACCACAGGCGATCATGCGATCGAGGTCCATTGTTGCTACTGTCTGGGTGGACTCCTAGGTGGCCTCTATGTGGGGAGGGGAGGGTTGGGGGCATGTGTTGTTTCAATTGTGTATGCACTCATGGTCCAATGGGGAGGAGGCTTGCTTCGTCGATGGTGGGGGCTATCTAGATGAAGGATTTCGAGGTGGAATGCTTCGACCTCTCTCCTTTGCGTGCAGGTGGTCGTAGGGGAAAATTATTCATCGTCTGGTCAGTAAAGCTGTGGGAAATCTCCTAGGTTGCCTGTACGTAGGGTGCATGGGGTGCGGGGCTGCCCGATCCCTCCTCTTTTTTTGATATGTTCTTGTAATGTGTAGCGAGCCTCGTGATTTGCATTTATTTCATTCCTTTGCCTTCGCATCATGGTTGCCGCCGGCGGTCGAGTGATCGAGGTCCACCGTTGCTGCTATCCGGGTGGACTCCTAGGTGGCCTTGGTGCGCGGTGGGGAGGGCCGTGGGGAATTCTAAGAGAGGTTGTGGAATCGGTTGGTCTTGTTTTGTCTCCTTCCATTTCCTTTGCATTGAGGCTGCTGCAGGCGATCATGCGATCGAGGTCCATCATTGCTGCTGTCTGGGTGGACTCCTAGGTGGCCTCTGTGCGGGGAGGGGAGGGTTGGGGGCATGTGTTGTTTCAATTGTGTATGCGCTTGTGGTCCAATGGGGAGGAGGCTTGCTAAATCGATGGTGGGGGCCATCTGGGAGAAGGATTTCGAGCTGGAACGCTTTGACCTCCCTCCTTTGGTGGAGGTGGCCGTATGGGAAAATTATTCATCATCCGGTCGGTAAAGCTGTGGGAAATCTCCTAGGTTGCCTATACGTAGGGTGCGTGGGGTGTGGGGCTGCCCGATCCCTCCTCTTGTTTGGATATGTTCTTGTATTGTGTAGTGAGCCTCTTGATTTTCATTTATTTCCTTCCTTTTCCTTCGCATCGTGTTTGCTGCAGGCGGTCGAGTGATCGAGGTCCACAGTTGCTGCTGTCCGGGTGGACTCCTAGGTGGCCTCGGTGCGTGGCGGGGAGGGTCGTGGGGCATTTCTAAGGGAGGTTGTGGGCTCGGTTGATCTTGTTTTGTTTCCTTCCGTTTCCTTTGTGTTGAGGCTACCGCAGGCGATCATGCGATCGAGGTCCATCGTTGCTGCTGTCCGGGTGGACTCCTAGGTGGCCTCCGTGCGGGGAGGGGAGGGTTGGGGCATGTGTTTTTCAATTGTGTATGCTTTCGTGGTCCAATGGGGAAGAGGCTTGCTATGTCGATGGTGGGGGCTATCTGGAAGAAGGATTTCGAGGTGGAACGCTTCGACCTCCCTCCTTTGCGTGGAGGTGGCCGTAGGGGAAAGTTATTCATCGTCCGGTTTGTAAAGTTGTTGGAAATCTCCTAGGTTGCCTTTACGTAGGGTGCGTGGGGTGGAGGGCTGCCCGATCCCTCCTCTTGTTTGGATATGTTCTTGTATTGTGTAGCGAGCCTCCAGATTTGCATTTATTTCCTTCCTTTGCCTTTGCATCGTGGTTGCCACAGGCGGTCGAGTGACCGAGGTCCACCATTGCTGCTGTCTGGGTGGACTCCTAGGTGGCCTCAATGCGTGGCCTGGAGGTTCAGGGGGCATTTCTAAGAGAGGTTGTGGGCTCGGTTGGTCTTGTTGTTTTATTTCCTTCCATTTCCTTTGCATTGAGGCTACTGCAGGCGATCATGTGATCGAGGTCCATCGTTGCTGTTGTTCGGGTGGACTCCTAGGTGGCCTCGCTGCGTAGCGCAGAGGCTTTTGGAGGCATTCATTTCTAGGGGAGTGGGTGAGTGATCCCTCATTTTCTTGTCGGTTGGGGGCACGGTTTCAAACTCTGGAGTGGCCTTGGTGCGTTGTGGCTCGGCAGGTCTACCCATTTGTTCGCCATGTCCTGGGCATGTTGCGTGTTCCTCCTTCTTGGGATGCAAGAGGTGCAAGGCATAAAAGTTTTACATGATATTTTGACATCTCTCTGAATTGATGGGTGTTCATGTTGGCTCTTGGTAAGAGAGCGCTCGGAATGCCCTTTGAAGGGGGAGGGAGCTACCTGGTTGATCCTGCCAATAGTCATATGCTTGTCTCAAAGATTAAGCCATGCATGTCTAAGTATGAACTAATTCAGACTGTGAAACTGCGGATGGCTCATTAAATCAGTTATAGTTTTTTTTTATGGTACCACCATACTACTCGGATAACCATAGTAATTCTAGAGCTAATACGTGGGAGCGTTGTCGCTTCGTTTCGGTGAGTCGTTTAAGGGCGTGCGTGTGAACTTGTTCGGGCGGGTTGGGCGAGGGCGTGCGTGTGAACTCGTTCAGGCGGGTCGGGCGAGGGCATCCGTGTGAACTCGTTCGGGCGGGTCATTCGGGCGAGGGCATCTGTGTGAACTCATTCAGGCGGGTCGGGCGAGGGTGCACCCGGCCGAACGAGCCCGTATCAAAAAATGCTAAGTTGTGACCCGAGGATGGCATTGTGCACATTCGTGCAGCTCATTTTCCCGGCTCTCCCTTGTCCTTTTGTTTTGGTGAGTCGTTTGAGGGCGTGCGTGTGAACTCGTATAGGCGGGTGAACTCATTCAGGTGGGTCATTCATGCGTGTGAACTCGTTCGCGCGGGTTGTTCGGGTGAACTCGTTCAGGCGAGTCGAGCGAGGGCGCACGTGGGCAAACGAACCCGTATCAAAAAATGCTAAGTTGTGACCCGAGGTTGGCTTTGTGCACGTTTGTGCAACTCGTTTGCCCGACTCTCCCTTGTCCCTTCATTTCGGTGAGTCGTTTTAGGGCGTGCGTGTGAACTCGTTCGGGCGGGTCGTTCGGGTGAACTCGTTCAGGTGGGTCGGGCGAGGGCGCACCCGGGCGAATGAGCCCGTATCAAAAAATGCTAAGTTGTGACCCGAGGTTGGCTTTGTGCACATTCGTGCATCTCGTTTTCCCAGCTCTCCCTTGTCCCTTTGTTTCGGTGAGTTGTTTGACGGCGTGTGTGTGAACTCGTTCAGGTGGGTTGTTCGGGTGGGTTGTTCGGGGGAACTGATTCAGGCGAGTCAGGCGAGGGCGCACGCGGGCGAACAAGCCTGTATCATAAAATGCTAAGTTGTGACTCGAGGTTAGCTTTGTGCACATTCGTGCAGCTCGTTTGCCCGGCTCTCCCTTGTCCCTTCATTTCGGTGAGTCATTTGAGGGCGTGCATGTGAACTCATTCGGGCGGGTCGTTCGGGTGAACTCGTTCAGGCGGGGCGGGCGAGGGCGCACCCGGGCGAACGAGCCCATATCAAAAAGTGCTAAGTTGTGACCCGAGGTTATCTTTGTGCACATTCGTGCAGCTCGTTTGCCCAGCTCTCCCTTGTCCCTTCTTTTCGGTGAGTCGTTTGAGGGCGTGCATGTGAACTCGTTCAGGCAGGTCGTTTGGGCGGGTCATTCGAGTGAACTCGTTCAGGTGGGTCAGGTGAGGGCACACGAGGGTGAACGAGCCCTTATCGAAAAATGCTAAGTTGTGACCCGAGGTTGGCTTTGTGCATGTTCTTGCAGCTCGTTTTCCCGGCTCTCCCTTGTCCCTTCGTTTTGGTGAGTCATTTGAGGGCATGCATGTGAACTCGTTTGGGTTAGTCGTTCGGGTGAACTCGTTCAGGCGGGTCGGGCGAGGGCGCACCCGGGCGAACAAGCCCATATTGAAAAATGCTAAGTTTTGACCCGAGGTTGGCTTTGTGCACGTTCATGCAGCTCGTTTGCCCGGTTCTCCCTTCTCCCTTCGTTTCGGTGAGTCGTTTGAGCGCGTGCGTGTGAACTCGTTCGGGCGGGTCATTCGGGCAGGTCGTTCGGGTGAACTCGTTCGAGCGGGTCGTACGGG